>WBZZ01006703.1:0-17500 GCA_019918135.1 Paulinella micropora | reverse complement strand
TGCTCCAAAGCTAGAATGAGAGGAAAAGCGACCTTGGGAAGAGGAGGGTGTGTGTGTGTTTGTGTGTGTGTGGGGGGGGGGGAGGGGGGGAGGGGGGGGATGTGCGCGAAGCGCACCGCAAACCATCCTTTCAGGTGTTGGTGCAGCCCCTAATATGATTATGATTATGATGATGATGATGATGATGATGATGATTATGATTATTATTATTATTATTATTATTATTATTATTATTAACTCCGCATATGCTGGTTGATAGCCCAGGACCCAGCAGACACCAGATTGTTATGGGTGGGGTTTCGAGGCAGCTCTAGCAACCGCGCTTGGTGTATGCACTTGCACATTCGGTGACGTCTTGCAAGAGGTTGCTGGGACTGTGGAATAACCTCGGCTTAGTGCAGTCTTGCCGTCAGGAGCTCCATCGGTGGCCCCGATCATCAGGCGAGAGACTGACACGGGGGGGGTGGAGGACCTCGAACAAGGGTATTGGAGGCTTATGTCCGTTGAGGATATGCCATTAGCTGCATCAGTACGCCTCAGATATAGTAAATAGTATTATTATTATTATTATTATTATTATTATTATTATTATTATTATTATTATTATTATTATTATTATTATTATTATTATTGGACACCGTGATAGCCCAGTGGTCAAGTTCTACCATCTGGGCCCTGTCGCCAGTTCGATTCCCGTCGGTGCCACCAGTATTTTCATTGAACATACCGGTCTATTTCTGGACCAGTATTTTCATTGAACATACCGGCCCGTCTGGAAGTGTTGGAACTGCCCTTGCGGGGGTGTCATTAGAGCTTATCGTCAATTCTTCGTACTCCCCTCACGGGTGAGACGATGGAGGCGCATGTGCAGAAATGCATCAGCCATTGACAGAGAAGCACTATTATTATTATTATTATTATTATTATTATTATTATTATTATTATTATTAGGGAGTACATAGGCCATCGGTCCTTTCCATGGGCTGATTGGTGTGAAGCTCCTAGAGTAATGTTCTATGCCGTCACTTCCTTTATTCCACCGATTGGTGTGGAGACTTTCCTTATGGAATGGAGGACTGGATGCACATGGCCTTTTGGCTCAGCAATTGGCAGGAGATACACTATTATTATTATTATTATTATTATTATTATTATTATTATTATTATTATTATTATTATTATTATTATTATTATTATTATTATTATTATGGACACCGTGATAGCCCAGTGGTCAAGTTCTACCATCTGGGCCCTGTCGCCAGTTCGATTCCCGTCGGTGCCACCAGTATTTTCATTGAACATACCGGTCGTCTGGAAGTGTTGGAACTGCCCGTGCGGGGTTGTCATTAGAGCCTATCGTCAATTCTTCGTACTCCCCTCACGGGTGAGACGATGGAGGCGCATGTGCAGATTTGCATCAGCCATTGACAGAGAAGCACTATTATTATTATTATTATTATTATTATTATGATTATGATTATGATTATGATTATGACTGTGATTATGATGATGATGATGATTATGATTATGATTATGATTATGATTATGACTATGATTATGACTATGATAATTATAATGATTATGATTATGATTATGATTATGATGATAATGATGATGATGATGATGATTATTATTATTATTATTATTATTATTATTATTATTATTATTATTATTATTATTATTATTATTATTATTATTATTATTATTATTATTAGAATTATTATTATTTGGACACCGTGATAGCCCAGTGGTCAAGTTCTACCATCTGGGCCCTGTCGCCAGTTCGATTCCCGTCGGTGCCACCAGTATTTTCATTGAACATACCGGCCCGTCTGGAAGTGTTGGAACTGCCCTTGCGGGGGTGTCATTAGAGCCTATCGTCAATTCTTCGTACTCCCCTCACGGGTGAGACGATGGAGGCGCATGTGCAGATTTGCATCAGCCATTGACAGAGAAGCACTATTATTATTATTATTATTATTATTATTATTATTATTATTATTATTATTATTATTATTATTATTATTATTATTAGGGAGTACATAGGCCATCGGTCCTTTCCATGGGCTGATTGGTATACAGCTCCTAGAGTAATGTTCTTTGCCGTCACTTCCTTTATTCCACCGATTGGTGTGGAGACTTTCCTTATGGAATGGAGGATTGGATGCACATGGCCTTTTGGCTCAGCAATTGGCAGGAGATACACTATTATTATTATTATTATTATTATTATTATTATTATTATTATTATTATTATTATTAATGGACGCACATGTCCAGGATCTGGATCTGATGCTATAGTCTGAGGAAGCCTATTATTATTATTATTATTATTATTATTATTATTATTATTATTATTATTATTGAGGGAGTACATAGGCCATCGGTCCTTTCCATGGGCTGATTGGTATAAAGCTCCTAGAGTAATGTTCTATGCCGTCACTTCCTTTATTCCACCGATTGGTGTGAAGACTTTCCTTATGGAATGGAGGACTGGATGCACATGGCCTTTTGGCTCAGCAATTGGCAGGAGATACACTATTATTATTATTATTATTATTATTATTATTATTATTATTATGGACACCGTGATAGCCCAGTGGTCAAGTTCTACCATCTGGGCCCTGTCGCCAGTTCGATTCCCGTCGGTGCCACCAGTATTTTCATTGAACATACCGGTCTATTTCTGGACCAGTATTTTCATTGAACATACCGGCCCGTCTGGAAGTGTTGGAACTGCCCTTGCGGGGGTGTCATTAGAGCTTATCGTCAATTCTTCGTACTCCCCTCACGGGTGAGACGATGGAGGCGCATGTGCAGAAATGCATCAGCCATTGACAGAGAAGCACTATTATTATTATTATTATTATTATTATTATTATTATTGTGGCACCGCGATAGCCCAGTGGTTAAGGTGCACCATCTGGGACCTGTCGCCAGTTCGATTCCCGTCGGTGCCAGTATTTTCAAAGGATATTTTCTTTGAAAGTATTGGTCTGTCTGGAAGGCTTGGAGCTGCCTTGCGGGGGTGTCAGTAGACCTATCGTCAAATCTTCGTACTCCCCTCGCGGGTGAGACGATGGAGACACATGTGCAGAAATGCATTCGCCATTGACAGAGAAGCACTATTATTATTATTATTATTATTATTATTATTATTATTATTATTACTATTATTATTATTATTATTCAGCCCAATGGCCTCAAGGCGTTAAACTGTGACGCCAACTCGTAACCCTTTGGTGGTAGATGCTGGGGAGGAGGGTCGTTGCGCGCGTAAAAGATCTTAAACTCCGCATATGCTGGTTGATAGCCCAGGACCCAGCAGACACCAGATTGTTATGGGTGGGGTTTCGAGGCAGCTCTAGCAACCGCGCTTGGTGTATGCACTTGCACATTCGGTGACGTCTTGCAAGAGGTTGCTGGGACTGCGGAATAACCTCGGCTTAGTGCAGTCTTGCCCTCAGGAGCTCCATCGGTGGCCCCGATCATCAGGCGAGAGACTGACACGGGGGGGTGGAGGACCTCGGACAAGGGTATTGGAGGCTTATGTCCGTTGAGGATATGCCATTAGCTGCATCAGTACGCCTCAGATATAGTAAATCTGCCTTGGAGTGTTGACTGTGACATATTTGAGGGAAATCCCGATGAAAAAACCTAGTCACACTTGCTAAACAGAGTTCCAGCCCAATGGCCTCAAGGCGTTAAACTGTGACGCCAACTCATAACCCTTTGGTGGTAGATGCTGGGGAGGAGGGTCGTTGCGCGCGTAAAAGATCTTAAACTCCGCATATGCTGGTTGATAGCCCAGGACCCAGCAGACACCAGATTGTTATGGGTGGGGTTTCGAGGCAGCTCTAGCAACCGCGCTTGGTGTATGCACTTGCACATTCGGTGACGTCTTGCAAGAGGTTGCTGGGACTGCGGAATAACCTCGGCTTAGTGCAGTCTTGCCCTCAGGAGCTCCATCGGTGGCCCCGATCATCAGGCGAGAGACTGACACGGGGGGGTGGAGGACCTCGGACAAGGGTATTGGAGGCTTATGTCCGTTGAGGATATGCCATTAGCTGCATCAGTACGCCTCAGATATAGTAAATCTGCCTTGGAGTGTTGACTGTGACATATTTGAGGGAAATCCCGATGAAAAAACCTAGTCACACTTGCTAAACAGAGTTCCAGCCCAATGGCCTCAAGGCGTTAAACTGTGACGCCAACTCATAACCCTTTGGTGGTAGATGCTGGGGAGGAGGGTCGTTGCGCGCGTAAAAGATCTTAAACTCCGCATATGCTGGTTGATAGCCCAGGACCCAGCAGACACCAGATTGTTATGGGTGGGGTTTCGAGGCAGCTCTAGCAACCGCGCTTGGTGTATGCACTTGCACATTCGGTGACGTCTTGCAAGAGGTTGCTGGGACTGCGGAATAACCTCGGCTTAGTGCAGTCTTGCCCTCAGGAGCTCCATCGGTGGCCCCGATCATCAGGCGAGAGACTGACACGGGGGGGTGGAGGACCTCGGACAAGGGTATTGGAGGCTTATGTCCGTTGAGGATATGCCATTAGCTGCATCAGTACGCCTCAGATATAGTAAATCTGCCTTGGAGTGTTGACTGTGACATATTTGAGGGAAATCCCGATGAAAAAACCTAGTCACACTTGCTAAACAGAGTTCCAGCCCAATGGCCTCAAGGCGTTAAACTGTGACGCCAACTCATAACCCTTTGGTGGTAGATGCTGGGGAGGAGGGTCGTTGCGCGCGTAAAAGATCTTAAACTCCGCATATGCTGGTTGATAGCCCAGGACCCAGCAGACACCAGATTGTTATGGGTGGGGTTTCGAGGCAGCTCTAGCAACCGCGCTTGGTGTATGCACTTGCACATTCGGTGACGTCTTGCAAGAGGTTGCTGGGACTGCGGAATAACCTCGGCTTAGTGCAGTCTTGCCCTCAGGAGCTCCATCGGTGGCCCCGATCATCAGGCGAGAGACTGACACGGGGGGTGGAGGACCTCGGACAAGGGTATTGGAGGCTTATGTCCGTTGAGGATATGCCATTAGCTGCATCAGTACGCCTCAGATATAGTAAATCTGCCTTGGAGTGTTGACTGTGACATATTTGAGGGAAATCCCGATGAAAAAACCTAGTCACACTTGCTAAACAGAGTTCCAGCCCAATGGCCTCAAGGCGTTAAACTGTGACGCCAACTCATAACCCTTTGGTGGTAGATGCTGGGGAGGAGGGTCGTTGCGCGCGTAAAAGATCTTAAACTCCGCATATGCTGGTTGATAGCCCAGGACCCAGCAGACACCAGATTGTTATGGGTGGGGTTTCGAGGCAGCTCTAGCAACCGCGCTTGGTGTATGCACTTGCACATTCGGTGACGTCTTGCAAGAGGTTGCTGGGACTGCGGAATAACCTCGGCTTAGTGCAGTCTTGCCCTCAGGAGCTCCATCGGTGGCCCCGATCATCAGGCGAGAGACTGACACGGGGGGGTGGAGGACCTCGGACAAGGGTATTGGAGGCTTATGTCCGTTGAGGATATGCCATTAGCTGCATCAGTACGCCTCAGATATAGTAAATCTGCCTTGGAGTGTTGACTGTGACATATTTGAGGGAAATCCCGATGAAAAAACCTAGTCACACTTGCTAAACAGAGTTCCAGCCCAATGGCCTCAAGGCGTTAAACTGTGACGCCAACTCATAACCCTTTGGCGGTAGATGCTGGGGAGGAGGGTCGTTGCGCGCGTAAAAGATCTTAAACTCCGCATATGCTGGTTGATAGCCCAGGACCCAGCAGACACCAGATTGTTATGGGTGGGGTTTCGAGGCAGCTCTAGCAACCGCGCTTGGTGTATGCACTTGCACATTCGGTGACGTCTTGCAAGAGGTTGCTGGGACTGCGGAATAACCTCGGCTTAGTGCAGTCTTGCCCTCAGGAGCTCCATCGGTGGCCCCGATCATCAGGCGAGAGACTGACACGGGGGGGTGGAGGACCTCGAACAAGGGTATTGGAGGCTTATGTCCGTTGAGGATATGCCATTAGCTGCATCAGTACGCCTCAGATATAGTATTACTATTATTATTATTATTATTATTATTATTATTATTATTGGCCCGTCTGGAAGTGTTGGAACTGCCCTTGCGGGGGTGTCATTAGAGCTTATCGTCAATTCTTCGTACTCCCCTCACGGGTGAGACGATGGAGGCGCATGTGCAGAAATGCATCAGCGATTGACAGAGAAGCACTATTATTATTATTATTATTATTATTATTATTATTATTATTATTATTATTATTATTATTATTATTATTATTTTCTGGACCAGTATTTTCATTGAACATACCGGCCCGTCTGGAAGTGTTGGAACTGCCCTTGCGGGGGTGTCATTAGAGCTTATCGTCAATTCTTCGTACTCCCCTCACGGGTGAGACGATGGAGGCGCATGTGCAGAAATGCATCAGCCATTGACAGAGAAGCACTATTATTATTATTATTATTATTATTATTATTATTATGGTCAAGTTCTACCATCTGGGCCCTGTCGCCAGTTCGATTCCCGTCGGTGCCACCAGTATTTTCATTGAACATACCGGTCCGTCTGGACCAGTATTTTCATTGAACATACCGGTCCGTCTGGAATTGTTGGAACTGCCCTTGCGGGGGTGTCATTAGAGCCTATCGTCAATTCTTCGTACTCCCCTCACGGGTGAGACGATGGAGGCGCATGTGCAGAAATGCATCAGCCATTGACGGAGAAGCACTATTATTATTATTATTATTATTATTAGTAGTAGTAGTAGTAGTAGTAGTAGTTGTTGCTGTTGTAGTACTAGTACTACTAGTGGTAATAGTATATCACCTGTGGCCGCCATGCGCCGCATATCTACGTGCCAGCGCAGCCTGGTAAGATAAACAGATAGACAGATAGATAGATAGATAGATAGATAGATAGATAGATAGATAGACAGGTAGGTAGGTAGGTAGATAGATAGATAGATAGATAGATAGATATGTTTAATGTTTAATCTATGAACGTGGCATAGCTTTAAGCCATAAGCCTCCAATACTACCCCCAGGCAGGAACTCTCAGCACGTCAGAAGCTGCACACCAACCATCCGCTCGGGTTGGTGCCCGTGCCCAGTTCAAGCCGAAAGGTAGCCGATCCCTTTTGAACTGTACAGAACAACCACTAGAAAACACTCCCCCAGGGGCTTTGTGCCACAAGGAAATGATTTAAAAGCCGAGGTTTCGGGAGTTCACGCTCATTTTGAGTCGACTTCATCAACCCTTTGCATCACGCCCCCGGTCGGGAGATGGTCGCCTGTTAGCCCTGCGCTGCGCGCGATCAACGGCGGACACAAAACTATCGTTATAGGGGGTTTGGTTTAGGCCGGTGCACTTAGCAGCTGGCCCCTTACATCCCCCCGGGATAGATAGATAGATAGATAGATAGATAGATAGATAGATAGATAGATAGATAGATAGATAGACCTGCCGCTGGCCTTGGGCTCGTCTGCTCGGGCCGGACCGTCCGCCGCTACATACATACATACATACATACATACATACATGCATACATGCATACATGCATACATGCATACATGCATACATGCATACATGCATACATACATACATACATACATACATACATAACATACATACATACATACATACACACATACATACATACATACACACATACACATATACATACATACGCAAACATGCATCTATTCATACATGCATCTATTCATACGTACAAACAAACAAACAAACATACATACATACATACATACATACATGCAGCTCTTTCCAATATTTTATCGAACGAAATGGCCTGCGGAGCTCCATTTCTTTGGTCACTTGCATTTGCCAAGTCTATACAGAGTCTGGCTCAGAACTTTTTTTTCCGTGTTCTACCGCAACCCAGGCACCCATGGCCACATCAAACAGCAAAATTTGGCCCCGGCCTGTAATGGCGTACGCGGACCACAGTGCTCCGTGCGTTTTTCTAAAGTCTGCCCACCAGGCCTCTCCGCCGAAAACCCGGCCTGTTTGTCGTCCAAGGCGCCGCTCAGCCAGGCAGCCGCGACTCCAGCGGCCAGTGCTCGCAGCCAGGGCTGTGGATTGTATGTGGCCAGGCCAGCCACCGGTAATCTAGCCGGCAGGCACCCACCCCAGAAAAGGGCGGTATTATCCTTATTAGTCTGTGTGTCTGACATGTTAGCCTAACGAGTTAAAACAGTATTCCACAAGAAAAATTGTGTCCACAGTTCAATTCTCTATGGTCTCTTGTCAGGCGCGCCTTTTTTTGTAAAGATGAAAATTGTCGCAAAATTTTTTTTTAATTATTTTACATGTCTGCGTCGTTGGTAACTTTTTGCCTCTTGGCTGGCGGCGGCTGCTGCGGCTGCTGTTGTTGCTGCTGCCGCTGGACCTGCTCGCGGGGAGGAGGCTGCCAGAAGCCCGCGTACAAGCATTTCAACTCAGCCACTCCTTTGTTTGTGACTACCTTGTAGGACACTATCTCCGGTCTCTTGCCATCCACGTCCTTTGGCAACCGCTTGGTGTCAGTCTTGACAAGGTCAAGCCCGAACTTGGCCAAGAGGGACTGGAGGCATACTACGGTCTTCTCAGGTGGCTGGGCCCTGCGAGCAGTGTCGGGGTCCCGCTGCGAGATCTCTAGGGTCTTAAAGAGCTTGGCTAGTCGATTGCCTGTTTTGTTGATCTGTTCGTTGGTCAGCCGGTGCTCAGGAGAAAGCAGTTCTGGCAACTGGCAACCGAGCACGGACGCTGTTTCCCGGATGACATGATGGGCGACAGTAGAGAGCTTCACGTACTCGACCACCTGCTTGCGTTCCTCCCCTGACCCGCTGAAGAGGGCCTTGTCGTCGGCCTTGACCGCATCGGCCACCGGAGACAGGGCCACTTGCAGCAGGCGCAGGGCACGGCAGTGTTTGCGCATGGCCTTGGTTCGACCAGCTCGCTCGCGGGGACGACTTCGTTGTCCAGTACACGTTGGCGCATGGCGTGTAGGTAGCCAGGGTAAAACCGCAGCGTCTCTAACACCTCTAGCTCCACTTGCCTGTTCTTCCGCTTGGTGCTGTCGGCGCTGTTTGCGCTCTGGATCTTCAGTATGCGCTTCTGGGCATCCGACACGCACCCAAGGTCCGCCCACTTGATCTCCTGGGACAACACGAACTCGAGCTCGTCGTCCACGCGCTCGCGGGATCCTGCTAGTTCATCCCTTGCCTTTGCTTCCTTGGGCTCCACGACAGGGTCGCTGGTCGACTGCCTCAGCTCGTCGAGTGCCACCTGCAGCTGTTCGTCTGACGGAGGCTCGTCCATAACCAACGGATACCCGCGCACAAACTGGTGAAACACGAGTTCGTTCCGGTTGTGCTCTACTTCCGTCTTGCGCGCCAGGAGGCATTCCACGAGATTCGAATTTACTTCGACCGAGTATAGCTTCCTGCCACTGGCGTCGACGATGTCCTTCCACCTGAGACCGACGTCCATCATCAGGTAGACGCTGTCCTTGTCTTTGGGACCGTCACTTCCCGTATCTGTTGCCTGTTCTCATTGAAGTGCTCTGCCGGCTCCCGGTACACTCCGTCGTGCTGCCACGGCCGTACAGATCCTTTGCTAGCGCGCACGGAGAGTGGCCGAAAGTTCTAGCCGAAGTAGCAATAGACGGTGCTGTCCCGCACCAGGCGCGCACGCATAACCATCTGCCACAGAATTCTGGCGGGTGGACCCCCTCTAGCAATGCCCGTCCCATTTGCGCAGTGCAGCATCACGCACTCGATCTGATCCTGCAGGTCGGCGGCCACGCACAGCGAGCTTGTGTAGATCAATATCACGCAGCCAGATGTGTAGTCATCTGGCATCGAGGGCCTGAAGAGGTTGTTGATGTTAGAGAGCATCGCCTGAGACTCCAGCGGGGGAGTCTGCGCAGTCAAGATACGCACTTTACCCCCTCGCGCCCAGGTCGGGTCTACCTCCTCGTCTTTGCCGTCTTCCCTCGTCTGTACCTTCTTCCCCTTGGCGTCTGGTCTCTCCGGGGCGTCACCGGTCGCCACGAACATGTCGTAGATAGCCCGTGCTTCGCGGTTGGAGCGGCAGGGCACGAGTGTCTTCTTCCCTTCTCGCAGGTTCGTTCGCAGCTTCTCCAGCCATTTCCCGAGCTTGCCCACGACCTTGATACTGCGCCTAAGCTGGGGCGGCACATAGCAGTAGTCGTGGTACTGTACCTGGTCTTGGGCCGTGATCCCGTCGGCGCCCACGAAGAAGTCGTAGCAGGTAGAATCGGAGCCGAGGTCCTTGTCCATCACCAGGACGCGAGGGGTCTCCTTGCATAGCCGCTCGTAGATCGCGTTGTTCTCGCGCAGGTTCCAGCGGTTCGTCTGCATCGAGTCCCGCTGGTCAGACAGCAGCCTGAACTCGTCCAGTATAAGGATGTCGTAACGAATGAGCATCCTCGTGCCGCCGTGCTGGACCACCAGCCGGTGCAGGGACTCGTACTGGATGATAATTCGTTGGTGCTGGGACAGGCTGCCGTCGGCGTCCCTCGGCGCGTCCATGTAGTTGGCCAATGTAGTTGCCTCGATGTCGTTCTCGCGCAAAAAAGAGCCTAAATCGCCGTCGACACAAGATGCCTGTGTCCGCCGGCCGGTCACGATGCAGACCCTGGCCTCCGGGTTCGCCCGCAGCAGCTGCAGGATGGCCTGCCTGGAAGCGTGCGACTTGCCTAATCCGGTGACGGCATTCACCAGCTGGTACCGGAACTTGTCGAAGCTTATCGGGTGCATGAACTCGTTCTGGTATATGTCCTCCTGCGTCTTGTAGATGCCGCCGCTCTCAAAGCCGTTCTGCTCCGCCGGCGAGCCCTTGTCCTCTTCCTCCATTAGCTTCTCGCGGTCGCCGTCCTGCGCGATCATGGCACTGCACTTCCAACTGAGCCTGGCGAGCTTGGCCAGCCTTGTGAGGTCCCTGCGCCCCTGTGGTCTCGTTTCTGTCTCGCCGTATTCTACCGCGACGCAGAACTCCGCCAGCTCACGGAGCGCCGCCTCGTCCACTACACTTTGCCTATCCTCGATCACGAGCGAGTCGTGGCGCAAGCAGATCGTCTCGCAGCCTCTGTCCCGAAAAAAGGCCATGGCACGGGACATGACCAGCGCTTCGTAGCGAGTAGTCACAAAGTGTACGAACGCCCCGTCGGTGTTCTTGTAGTTGATGCGCCTGACGTGGTCCCAGCCCAGCTTGCGCCTCTTCACGCAAAAGTCCCATATCTTCCTAAAGTGTGGCTTGAGCTTAGAGATCGCATACGCAACCGAGTTGCGCAGCCGCTGGGCAAAACGGCATGGCGGCAGGCCCACCAGGTCCCCGCCATGCAAGACCTTGAGCAGAGCCTCCTTGGCGCCGTCCCTGGACATCCCGATGATTTCAGCAGTCTTCCGTAGGCACTCTTCCCTGTTCTCTACGAGCTCGCGCAGTGCTGCCAGAGGGGCCGGGTCCTCGGCCATGCTTTCCGCCAACCACAGCAGGAACACGGGCACGCTGTTGTTGATGTCGACCTCCTTGCAGTAGGTTGGCAGGGCCAGGCGGCGCAGAGCAGCCGGTGCATTCTGCATCCCTGTTGTGGCGTAGGCCCTGCCGCTCTTGGTGCCCTTGCCGTAGTGGTAGTCGACGCAGTAGCCCCCGTGCTCGATCATTTCCCTTTGCATGCAGTCCAGCAGGTGCTTGTAGCCAGGCTCCAGGAGTGGTTCGGCTAGCAGCTCACGGATTGCGTGCAGGTCCAGCAGCTCGCAGAACCGGTACACCGCCTCCTTCTTGGCCTTGCCCCTGCCGGCGACCACTGTCTTCTCGTCTGCCGATTCGTCGTCGCTGGCAGCCTGGGTCGGGCTTGGCGGCTCGCTGTCGCACTCTTCTGCTTCGCCGCCCGTGGCCGCCGCTGCTTGTTGCGCGCCCCTTCTCCTGCGACGGGCCCTGGCTCGCAGGGACTGCAGCACGATGTCGTCGTCGTCGTCGCTGTTGATGGCGGACGGCATGCGCGGCTCTTGCTCCTGCATGTAGGTACCTACAAAAAAAGTTGCAGTGCTAGAACACGCGCACAAACGATACAGAGAAATTCTGACTGGTTTTGCGGCAGCAGAAATTTTCGCGGAAATTTAGCATGTTTTTGAGGCGCTGTAAGTTCCCGGGAAATCGACCACGAAAACAGGCGAGGGAAAAAAGGCAATAGTCTCGTTCCGGCTCAGGGTACTTCCGGGGTTCTCTGGGAACTCATGGATGGCCAGGTATCGGCCGACAGCTGGCCTGCTGAGGTCGAGGCAGGGGCACGTGCCTGCACGGTCTGGCGACTGCCTTTTTTCCCATATCACTGCCTTTTTTTCTAGTATCAGTGCCTTTTTTGTCCATATCACTGAATTTCTGCCATATCACTGGAGGGAGAAAAAGGCAATATGTGCCTGAACCTGTCAAACGGGCACGTGTCGCGACCTCGACCTAAGCACACCCCCCAGGGAGTAACGGACGGTACCCCACCCTCACAACCCGAGTCGGTCACGACACAGGAAGCACTCCCGAAAAAAATGCGCCGCAAAACTGCCGCCACCGCCGCCACCACCGGCCCCCGCCCCAAGCGCAGCCGCCTCCTACCCGGCGGTCGGCTGACCGCGCTCGCCCCGCCGGCTGGCTACACCCCCGCCCCCTCCGACCCAGCCGCCGTGGTCCAACTGGACGCCGACCGACCTATGCACAAGGACATCGACTGGTACGCACTGCTGGTCAAGGCGGCTACCCGGGGCCTGGACACCACCGACCGGCGCCTGCGGCTGACCGTCTCGCCCTACCCGTGGAGCCCGCTGGCCGCTACCGCACTACAGTCAAGGAGAGCGCCACTACTCTCCCTGTTGGACCTCGCCCTGCTCAGCGCGCCCACCGACCCGTACCGGCACGCCAGCTGGGGCGTGCCCGACCTGCCACTGGAACTGCAGACCAGGCATGCCCCGGTGGCTGAGTTGCTGGTCCCGTACATGGCGGCAGTCTGTGCCCAACTAGTTTGCGACTATCTACCGACCCCTGCTTACTACAGCCCGCTACCCAAGGAAGCCCTGGCGGTCCTATCCCGCGACGAGCGCGGGGACCTCTACGACCTGATCCACCGGCTGTGCCCGTTCCACTCTTGGCGGGACTGGTGCGGTGGCAGGGGCAGGAAGCACGAGGCCTTGGCCAACAACCCCGTCATCCACGAGGCAGAATTTCAAAAAGAGCGGCTGGGACACCACTGCCCCGGGGTAGAGAGCGAAGATGGCCTGATGTACGTCGACCCGGACAATTCCATCGGAGCCTGGCGCTTCTACAAGCGCTACGAGCGCCTGTACTGGGACGCGGTGGAGGACCGCCTCAACCGGCGCCTACAGACTGTCTTCCAGCGCCTAGCTAGAAAACTCAGCGAGTTGTAGCGATTCAATAAAAACATAGCCTAACTATCTTTTCCTTGTGAATTGGCGCCTGCCTGTCGGAAAGCCCCTTCCTCCCTTTTTTCCTCGGTGAGCGGTGTCACTTTTGTCAGAACCGCCACACCTCGACCGTTACTGTCCGCTATACTCCCACCTGTCACGGTTCTGACAGGTGCCACCGCCCACCCCTTTGTCGGAACCCTGGTAGGGGGGGCCCCCCCCCCCCCCCCCCTCCCCGCCACCCCAGAATTTTCCGGTGACTGGTGCCACCCTGTCAGAACCCACACATGAAAAAAGTCCATTTACCATATAAATACGTGTCACGGTTCTGGCAAGAGTGTGCCACAGGTGCCACTTTGTCAGAACTCCCACATCTCGACCGTTACGTCCCCCCTATATACCCTTACGTGCCATGGTTCTGACAGGTGCCACCGCCCACCCCTTTGTCGGAACCCTGGTAGGGTGGCCCCCCCACCTTCCCCACCCCAGAATTTTCCGGTGACTGGTGCAACCCTGCCAGAACCCACACATAAAAAAGGTCCATTTACCATATAAATACGTGTCACGGTTCTGACAAGGGGCCACCTGAAAAATCCGGTGACTGGTGCCACCCTGCCAGAACCCACACATGAAAAAGATCCATTTACCATTTAAATTAGTGTCACTGTTCTGACAATAGAGGGTCCCACCTGAAAAATCCGGTGGCTTTGTCAAAACCCGTGACATGCAAGGAATTCAAATTACCATGCAAAACTAGATGCCATGGTTCTGGCAGGTGCAACCGGTGCCACTCTGTCAGAACCCACACACTCCAGCCGTTACTACCTGCTATACACTTACGTGTCGTGGCTCTGGCAGGTGCCACCGGAGCCACTCTGTCAGAACCTCACACACCAGCCGTTACTAGCTGCTATACACTTACATGTCATGGTTCTGGCAGGTGCCACCTCCAACAAAAAAAAGGAGAGGGAGCGAGGAGGAGGGAGGGGGGTGGCCCCCCCTTGTGCTGTGGCATCTAGCCTAGATGATCACACCCCCCTTGGTGGTGCCACCCTGTCGGAACCCAACACATTAGCCGTTACTCCCTGCTATAAACTTACGTGTCACGGTTCTGACAGGGTGTCACCACCAACAGAAAAGAGTGGGAGTGTTATCTAAGCTAGATGCCACAGCATAGGGGGGCCACCCCCCTCCCCTCCTTCTTCCACTCCCTTTTTCTTCTGTGGCGGGTGCCACTCTGTCAGAACCCAACACCTTGGCCGTTACTCCCTGCTATAAACTTACGTGTCGCGGTTCTGACATGTGCTACCACCAACGGAAAAGAGGATGAGTGTTATCTAAGCTGCATAGGGGGGACACTCCCACCCCCCCTCCACCATTTTTTCTTCCGTGGCAGGTGCCACTCTGTCAGAACACCACACACCGGCCGTTACTCCCTGCTATAAACTTACGTGTCGCGGTTCTGGCAGGTGCCACCAGAGCAGCTCTGTCAGAACCCCACACCTTGGCCGTTACTCCTTGCTATAAACTTACGTGTCATGGTTCTGGCAGATGGCACCATCAACGGAAAAAGAGAGTGAGGGGGAAGGTGAGGGTGGCCCCTGTGCTGTGGCATCTAGCCTAGATGCCCCCCCCTTCCCTTGGTGGTGCCACCTGTCAGAACCACACACCTTGGCAGTTACTACCTGCTATAAACTTACGTGTCGAGGTTCTGACAGGTGCCACCAGAGCAGCTGTCAGAACCACACACCTCGGCCGTTACTCCCTACTATAACCTTACTTGTGGAGGTTCTGACAGGTGCCACCAGAGCAGCTCTGTCAGAACCCCACACCTCGGCCGTTACTCCCTGCTATAAACTTACATGTCGACGTTCTGACAGGTGCCACCAGAACCGCTGTCAGAACCCCACACCTTGCAGTTACTCCCTACTATAAACTTACGTGTCGAGGTTCTGACATGTGCCACCACAGACTCGATGACATGTGTAGCAATGGGCCGGATCCAGCCATAATTACAAGGGTAGGGGTGGGTAACTAGTGTCGGGGTAGCCAGGGTAGGGGGGGGGGTGTAGCTAGGGTAGGGGGGGGGGGGTAGCCAGCGTCGGGGTAGCAAAGGTAGGAGGGGGGAGGAGGGGGGTAGCCAGCGTCGGGGTAGCCAAGGTAGGAGGGGGGGGTGGTAGCCAGCGTCGCGGTAGCCAAGGTAGGGGAGGGGTAGCCAGTGTGTAAAAGATGTAGCCACGTCCCCAGATCACTGTGGTGAGTGCTGTGTGTGAGAGTACACACACACACCACTAGCTAAGCTAACTGACACGGCCGGAAACCTGTGCCAGCTTGCTTCAAAAGATTTTAAGGTGAAAACCTTATTTTTATATACTATTTTTCAAAAAAATCGCACTTGTGGGACTGATCCGGTGCCACCGCACACCACAAAAACCACTGGTGGCACCGGTGGCCACAAAAATGCAAAAACCGGCTGGTGGCACCACAGACTGATATTACACTAGTTATGGATACGAATGCCACTTTTCCCTGCGCGGATACGGTACAAAAAGGCAATAGATTATCCCACTAGGACAAAAATGGCATTTGTTTTATCAGGCCTATCGATAATATTTTTTAAAAATATTTACATATGTATGTATGTATGTATGTATGGATGGATGGGATGTATGTATGTATGTATGTATGTATGTATGTATGTATGTATGCATGTATGTATGCATGTATGTATGCATGTATGTATGTATGTATGCATGTATGTATGTATGTATGTATGCATGTATGAGATCTTGTATGCATGCATGTATGTATGTATGTATGTATGTATGTATGTATGTATGTATGTGTATGTATGTGTATGTATGTATGTATTTATTTATGTATTTATGTATTTATGTATGTATGTATGTATGTATGTATGTAAGTTTGTATGTATGTAAGTATGTAAGTACATAAATATTTTTAAAAATATTATCGATAGGCCTGATAAAACAAAATGCTATTTTTGTCCTAGTGGGATAATCTATTGCCTTTTTGTCCCTATCCGTACAGGGGAAAATGGCATTCATGATCCGCATCCACAACTAGGGTAATACCTGCCTGTGGTGCCACCAGCCTGGTTTCTGCATTTTTGTAGTCACCGGTGCCACCGGTGGTTTTGTGGTGGGCGGTGGCACCGGACCAGTCCCACAAGTGCGGGTTTTCTGAAAAATAGTATATAAAAATAACTGTTCCAGCGTAAAAATTTTTGAAGCAAGCTGGCACTGGCCGACGGTCGTGACAGCTAGCTTAGCTCGTGGCGTGTGCGTACTCTCACACACACCACTCACCACAGTGATCTGGGGAAGTGGCTACACCAGTTACACGCTGGCTACTCCCCCTACATTGGCTACCCCGACGCTGGCCACCCCCCCCCCCCCCTACCCTGGCTACCCCGACGCTGGCTACCCCCCCCCCCCCTACCCTGGCTACCTCGACGATGGATACCCCCCTCCCCCTACCTTGGCTACCCCAACACTGGGTACCCCCCCTACCCTGGCTATCACTGCACTGGCTACACCCGTTACCTGTAAATCATGGCCGGATCAGGCCCATGGCCATGGCCGGTGTCGCGTAACGGTCGTGGTTCGAACCTGCCCTTACCCAGAAAATACACTCTATAAGATATTGCGGGCGCGTTCGAACCACCAAAAAAAAGAGGCAGAAGGGGGGGGGGTCCTGCCACCTACCACCCTAGTGACCAGCCAAGTGCACCAGTGCCACACTGAGTTGGTCACTAGGGTGGTAGGGTGGCCCCCCCCTCTTGCCCCTTCCGCCTCTTTTTTGTGGGTGGTTCGGATCTGACCTTACCTAGAAAGTACACTCTATAAGATATGGCGGGCACGTTCGAACCACTGTTTTTTTTTGCGGAAAACTTCCCGTGAAAATGAGTGGTTCGAATCTGCCCTTACCTAGAAAGTACACTCTATAAGATATGGCGGGCGCGTTCGAACCACACACCAAAAAAAAAAAAAAAGAGGCAGAAGAAGAAGAAGTGACA
>WBZZ01006702.1:12500-230314 GCA_019918135.1 Paulinella micropora | reverse complement strand
CATCTGCAGCCGGGGGGCGCAGTACACGTACAGCGTAGCACAGCGCCGCCTGGTGGACGAGGTAGGGGGGCGCACGGCGCTGGGCCCGCGGGCGGACCCGCACGCCTTCATGCAGCTCAAGGGCTACGCGGCGGAATTCGCCGGGCAGGGCATCCAGGGGGCCAACTTCCTCACGCCCCTGCTGGGCGCACAGCCGCGGGACTAGGCGCGGCCGGCCGGAGCCCGCTTCCTTTTTTCTCTCCCCTGTGTGTCTTCTCCCGGGCCGGTCGGCCCACGGCCAGGCCCCTGGGGACAATGAGAGCATTTCTTTTTCTTGGCTGCTTATTAAAAAACTACCTAGACCGGCCGCTACTAGCACAGCAACACGCCCTCTCCTCCCCTCTTTTGCCCTGCCCACAGAACCCCCTGTTTTCTTAAGCCCGGCCCTCGGATCTACGACACCGGCGCAGGCGGTGCTACGTACGAGGCCGGCGCCGCGGTGTCAAGCGCACGGCCGCACGGCCCAGCGCAGTCTCCTTCCTTCCCCCCTCTCTTCCTCTCTCTCCCCCCCCTTCCTCCCTGCCGCAGGTGCCTCGACCAGGAAGGGGAGCACGGAGGGCGAGTGCCCCGGGCCGGAGCCAGCTCGTAGCTGGCCCTGCTTAGGCTAAAGCAGACAGCATGCTCAGGTGGCCGCTACAGTCCTTGACTGAATACGAAGCGAGTTTTGAGGGGCTAGGCCAGCCAGAGAGGCTCGCCCTGGTGCCGGGTTTGTTTACTGTCGCAGGGGAGGCCCTAAGCGCGGGGGAGTGCCGGGGCGCTGAAAGCTTGTCCCAGCTTGGCCAGAGCGATTTGAGTAAGGTCCGCGTACGGAGTCCGGAGTCGCTGCCGGTTGCCAAGCTCTATACTGCGCTGGCGTGCTGGGATAAGCTAGGCTTGTCCGATTCCTTACGAGAGGCAGGGATCACCCAAGAAATATGTCGCAGTGCAGTCAAGGCGTCCAAAAAAATTCTATTTCGTCGTGACGAGTACCTGTTAAAAGAGTCGCTAAGCCCCCTGCACAGGCCCACGCCCGTACTGCGTTTCCACTTGTCGGGGCTGGCGCGGGCCGTCCCAGGTGTTGACATCGACGAGGGTGCCTTGTCGGTGGTGCAGTTGGTACGTGACGCGGGCAGTGCCGAGGACTTCTGGCTGCACAACCTACAACAACACACACCCAGAATTCAGAAAACAGTCCAGGCACTGTACCAAGGGTTCAAGGACAAGAAGAAAAGCGCGCCGGTCCACCTAGATGCGCTGCACACGGACTTTAGCCGGAACCCGGCTAAAACGTGTTCCTTGCTGGGCGCCTTTCTTTGCTGGCCGGCCTTTTGGGACCGGCTACTGCATGGGCTTATCACCGAAGATGGCCTCAAACGACCAGCGGCCTTGGCCAAGGCCAGAGACATGAAGGCCGAGATAATTGCCTACGTTATTCTCTGGTTCCTGGAACAACGAGGTGCTACACCCGAGCCCCGGGCGCTCTCGCCCTTCTGGCCGGGCGCTGCTGCCGCAGGGCCCCTGGCGCTGTCGCCTGCCTGGCCGGACGCGGACCTCCCGGCGCCCTCGTCTTCGCCCCCTTGGCCGGCCGAGCACAGGGCAGTGAGGGAGGCGGTGGCGCCCCCCGCGCTTTCTCCGCCCTCAGTCCCTGCCCCGCCAACGCGGCCGGGACTGCGCCCCTCGCCCCCCAGCGCCACCGCCCGGCCTATCACCAGGCCGCCAGCGCCGGCGGCCGGGCGCCTGGCCCGACCCCCACCCTCTCCTCTGCGAAGTTACTGGCTGCGGCGCGCGGGGCAGGTACAACAGGCCGCGTTGGTGGAGCGGCCGGCCGGGGCCGGCAGGGCGCCGTCCGGCCGGACGGCTCCTGCGCCGGTGGAGCGATCGGCCGGTGGGGGGCTGCCCGTCCGCGGGACTCCCGCGCCAGCGGAGCGGCCGGCGGCGGCCGGCGGGGCGCCGCCCGCGCCGGTGGAGCGACAGGCCGCCCCCCTGCGTGGCGGTCGTGTGGCAGAGGGCCAGACCGGGGCGGGCCCGCGCGAGGCAGGGGGCAGCGGCGCGCTCGCGGCGTCAGCCTCCTCGTCAAACGGGGGCAATCTCGTGTGGCTGCCCGGCCTAGAAGAGGCGGTGGCCCAGCGGGACAACGGACGACGCCCGTTGGCCGGCAGCCAAGGCCGACGGGGGCCCCCGCCTGTGCCGCCCCGCCCAACGCCCGTGCCCGGCCTCCGCGCCCCGGCGCCAGCCTCCCGCGCCCCGGCGCCCGCCCCCGCGCGCCAGCCCCCCCCTGCAGCCAGGACCCGCCGCCCACCCTCGACTCCTCCGCCCGCCTTCCGCGCCCCGGCGCCCGCCCCCGCGCGCCGGCCCCCCCCTGCAGCCAGGACCCGCCGCCCACCCTCGACTCCTCCGCCCGCGTCCGTGCTGAGCTCCGCCTCCCGCACCCCGGCACCGGCACCGGCGGGGGGTAGCAGTGCGGCCGGCCCAGGTGCCCCCGGCAGCGTGCTTCTGCACTCTCCGGCAACCCAGGCGCGCGGCCGACCGCGGGGCCCGCCGCCTCCTGCGGTCCTGGCTGGAGAAGTGAGAGGGGGGCCGCCTCCGGCGCCCAAACCCGACGCGCCAGTGCACCAACGGCCTGGCGTGAGAATGGAAAAGGGCGAAGTGGACGCCCTGCGGCTGGACGTCCACAAGGCCACGGTTAGGTCGCGCACAATTCTGCGTAACCCGTTCCGACGTTCCGCACAGGATTAAAGTTCTACTTCGTCAGGGTCTAGCATACTAAGGTTAGGGTCAGGCGGGCCGCGGCGCCCGCTTCTTCTTCCGGCCGTGTGGCAGCCGGGGCCCTGTCCTTCCGGTCAGGTGGCAGCCCGGGCCCTATTCTTCCGGTCGGGTGGCAGCCGCCCCCCCGGTCCTTCCGGTCAGGTGGCAGCCCGGGCCCTATTCTTCCGGTCGGGTGGCAGCCCCCCCCCGGTCCTTCCGGTCGGGGTGGCTCCTTGCGGTATACCTTAGGCCGGATTGGTCGGCTGCCTTTTTCTCCTCCCTTCTCCCCTCTCCCCTCCCCCCTCTCCCCTCTCCCTTCCCTTCCCTTCCCCTCCCGCGGCCCAACATTGTGCAGGCCCCCCCCCGGCTTGGCTGCCCAGTATGGCTGTAGGCGGGTGGTGCCACCGGTCGCTTTCTGTAATGACCGCAGAACCTGGGGAAATTCCCGTGCCAGCTAGACAGGAAAATTCTGTCGTCTTAAGTGCCCTAGTAGTGAGAATCGCACTTGTGGGGGGAAGAGCGCGCGCTCGCGCGTCAGCCAGGGTATCAGATGCCCACCACGGTACAAAACGGCATCGGGGGGGCAATCCCACCTACCGACAACACACAGTTAAAAATTCCCTTATTTCCTTCTTTTACCCGTATATAGCGGTCTTTTCTTGGGGGCTTCCGGAGGGCCGGCCGTTCCGATAATGCTTGTATATACACAGGCACCGGGTGGCACCAGCGGGCGGCCTGGACCCACAAGTGTGGTTCTCGGTATCGGGACACTTGGGAGTCACAGGTTTTATTTTCTTGGACGAGTCAGGAAATTTCCCCTGGTTATACGGTCGGTGCCCAGAGCCGCCGGTGGCACCGACCACCGGGCCACCATATTGGCCAGCCAAGCCGGGATCCAGAGCTGGCTAGTACAACAGACGGCTATTAGCCAGCGCACGCTAGAGGTACTGATGGACCTGGATCTGCCCATCCCGCTGAGCTTTCTCCTGTTCCGGCCCGCCGTTCGCTTTGTAGCGGGGTCGGCCTTGTTCATGCGCAAGGGTAGCGGCAGTGCGTTCGTGATTGTTAAAGACTCGGACGTAATCTTCGCCAATGACCCGGACGCCTTCCAAACCAGCGTGCAGGTGCGCTTTAAGGCGGGGACCGTGGTGGTGGACCGCCGCACGCTGCGCGTGGAACCCAACATTGTGTCGGTGCGCTACGTGCGGGGAGGCGGCGTTACTATTGCCTCTCCGGCGCAGGGCGGCCCCCGGGGCTCTACACCCAAGCCAGGCGAGGATTGGGATATTGTCGCGGTCCCCCTGCCGTACCACTACCAGGTCAAGCACTGGTTTAGCTCTATGACAGGCAAGTACTCGCGCGAAATGGTAGGGGGGCAAATGCAAGAGGATCCCTGCGCCGACATCTTTAACACCGTGCTCACTGCTCTGGGCTACGTCGTGGATGACCTGACCGGCGCGCAGAAACAGCTTTTCCTGCCCGACGGCATACTGAAGCCCCGGGAACACGAGCAATCTATTTGTTGTCGGGGAGCGCAGCTGACCTACAGCCCCGTCCACAAGAAACTGATCGACGCTGGCGTGGGGCGGACGGCGCTCGGGCCGCGCGCTGATCCGCACGCGTTTATGCAACTCAAGGGAGCCGGTGCTGAGTATGCGGGTACGGGAGTGCAAGGGTCTACTTTTCTTACTCCGGTGCTAGGACCACAGCCGACAGCCTAGGCTTCTCTCAGGAGCAAACGAAAAAAAAAGGAAACAGTTGGCACATTTTCTTTTTATTATTATTAAATAAAACTCACATTGCGCGTCTCGCTATATTGTTGGGTGTGGACACGGGGGAGCGGGCTGGGGTACTTCTGTTCGCACCCCTCGATGACTAGCTCCGGGGAAACAACAAAAATACGACCGCCGGGTCCCTCTGCTGTCACCGCGGCGGCGGGAGCTAGGATTTCGAGGCGTGGGAGCGGCGAGCATTGGTATAGGTGGCACAAACGCACCTTGTCAAGCCCCGTAGGGTCAGCAGATCGCACAGGAGAGTATCGCCGTCGACTCCGGCTGGTGCCCACGTGTTCTATCCGCAGAGAATTCAGCTCTGGCAGCTTCGCGAGGTTTGTCATAATTAGGGGCCAGCCTATTTGAACAGCGTTGTCGTTCCAGCACAGGTCCACGTGCATGGGAGCTGCCGGACCCATATATCTGTCCCACACAACGTCGTGGATGCCCACAACTACCGCCGCAATGATTTCCTCTGTGACAGCCCGCCGCAGCTGCAGGATTTCTCGGCACAGCTCCAGGCGTCGACCGCGGTCTGCCAGCCCTCCCAGCTCTTGCGCAAAAAGGCCAGGAATAGCCAGGCGTACTGATCATGCGAGGGCACAGCCCGGTACGCAGCTGAAAGTGTTCCTTACGCCAGTACCAAGGTAGTTTTCGAGCTAGGAAACTGAACAAAACCTTGCCTGTCCCAGCCGCACCGGCTCCACAAGCACATGAGGGCGCAAACCTCAGTGCCTTGCTTGGCTTCGCAACAATGGCCAGTATAGCAAATCGCGTGCAACGTATTGTCCCAAAGTTCGGTCTGCAAGCTCAGCCCATAGACAGTGTTGTTCTGTCCTGGGCATTCTAGAAAAAGGGATTTGCCAAAGGCGAGTTCGGGTTTGTACATGCCTTTTTTTTAATGTTTACTTTTCTTCTAGTAATCACGCTGATATATCTTTATATTATATATATATATATTAAATTAAATTAATGCAGCAGCCTGTCCTCTCGGTCTGGTGCGTAGGGCTTTTTAGGCACGATGGACTCTTTGCGAAAGCGCTCCTCTGCTAAATATTCACAGCGCTTATATATGTACTGCTTTCCGCCCCCAAGAGTGGAACGAATGCGCACCACGTTTCCAGGGCGTACCCCCCACCACTTAGCGCCGGGGTCCGCGCTAAAAATTACGGGGAGTCCTTCTCGCTTTACTTGGAACACTGCTTCCACCCGCTTGATCTCTTCTTCTGGCAGGGTTTCGTGCTCGAAAAAGTAACCCCCACGTATGCCGGGCGGGTACAGAAAAGCGTCCTCGTCCCAGTACTCGATGCGCCAACCGCGCTCGGCCTCCTGAGAGGCCATAAGTTCCGCCACGGGCACCCGCCGCTTGCGGTGCACGATGAGCACGCGCCGGGCCTCGCCGGCTGGCACGCGTGCCTGCAATTCTCCGAGCCAATTGCGAACTACCTTATTGCGCAGCGATGACGAATGCGGGTCTTGAGCGCGGCGCCAGAGCACTGTCAGAGTGGGGCCTTGTCCTGAACTGGGCTTCCAGTCTCCTGCTATGTTCAACACGCTTGTGCTTTTCTCGTCTTCTTCTTCTTCTTCTTCACGCTTGTACCCTTGCCCCTCTAGGTACTTTCTTATGTTTTCGGCTACCACCGAACTCTGCCAGCTGCAGGGACACTTGTCTGCGTCGTCTCGTGTGCTTAGAATTTCGCTGCCACCGCAGTCGCTACAGATCTGCGTCACTCCCCACCCAGGCGCTAAACCTACACTCGTCCCACTCGCCGACGCCAGTACTTCGGAGAGTGGAATCCTGGACATTTGCTTTATCCTCTTTCTGTCACTCTCGGCCGGGAGACGGGGGGAGGGAAAGAGGACAAATCTTTTCATGCCTCCCTCCCCCCCCCCTGTCCTCCCTCCTCTTGTTTTTGTTTGTGTGCATTATTGTGCAGGGAGGGGGGGGGCTGCTGTGTATAGCTTAGAGGCTGGCGCCGGCGATGATGGCCTCCCTTTCTGTGGCGTATATGGTCTGCAGACGCGCGCGGGCGGAATTGATGCGCCCCAGAAGAGCGCTAATGCCCAGACCACAGAGAAAGCTTATTTCGGCCAGGTTGTAAAAAAGCTTAAGAGAAGCTAGGTGTGAGTCGCACAAAGTGTGCAGGTGCATTAGCCGCTCCAGCTGCCAGAGGACGTAAACGCTCAGAAAGAAAGCGGCGGTAATAATCCAGAAGTGACCAGCTAGTCCTGGCGGAGCTGTGCGCTCACCCCAGGCGTAGATAGTCCATTCCTGTAGAAAGAGCTTGTAAGGACGCCAGATGAGCCAAAAGTAACCGACACATGCGCAGCCCGTGACAAATACCAACATAGCAAAGAATTGGTATGGTATCCACAGCTGACAACAGAACAGGATGCACAATACGCAGAGAATCTCTAGCACAAAACAAACCCACAAAACTACCAAGGAATCGCTGTGCAGCAACGCAATACTACCCAGACAGGCGGTGCCAACTACCATGGCTAGGGATACCAGGTACAGGCTTACTGAGCAGTGCTGGTAAAACGCGATTATGACTAGGGCGCTCAGCGCCAGAATGGAGACTATGCCAAGCGGATTCTGGTAGTAGATCTCGGCAAAATCGAAAGGCCAGCGCCCGGACGCCATAAGCGTCATTGTCAGCAGCATGTGCAGCGCCGTGAAGCCTAGCACGCGCCGCAGAAAGAGCTTGCGCACGTGGTCGGGCCTCAGCCGCACCGGCACCGACTTGTCTTCGAGCTCATGCGCGTGCTTGGCCTGCAGGTGGCATTGTTGCTTAACCTTGTGAAAGTCCGCCTGCAAACGGTGCAGGCTCTCCCGCGAGGCTGGGGCTGAGGGTAGTGCAACCGCTGCCGGGGCTAGGCGCTGGAGTCGCGGCGCCGAGGGCTTCAACAGGGGCGCGGGAGTGGTAAGGGGCACTGACAAGGCCGCGGGGGCGAGGGGGGTTGCAGGCGGAGAAACAGGGGCTGGAGAAACGGCAGGAGCAGAAGAAGAGGACACAGAAGAAGAAGAAGAAAAAGAAGGAGAGCGAGGAGAGCGAGCCTCGGGAGCCACGTGCTTGTTACTGTGCCTCTGCGCAGGCAACGCTGGGGTAGCCCGGGCTTGGCGCTGTGCTGGATCTGGCGTGGATGATTCTGGAGTTTTTTTACGACTCCTTTTGCTTTTGCGTCCAGGCCTGCGGGGCTTCGGATCGGACTTTTGATGCTCCAATTGTCTGTTGCTGGCACGAAAGCCCTGCATCGCGACAACGGCCACCAGCTGCTCGTTCGTTTGTTAATATTAAATCTGTCAGAGAAGCTTCATGGAGAGAAGGAAGGAATGCAAGAGAAAGAGAGGAGGGCGGGAGGGGGGGGGGGGGAAGAAGGATCGAGGAGAGGGGGGAGGAGAGAAGCAAGTGTTTCCTACCCCTCGTCCCCCTCCCCTCCTTCCTTTATTATCGCAGCCAGCCCCCCGAGCGCGCCGGCCTCGACTCTCCTTCTCTTGCTCGGGGTTTTGCGCTCTAGTTTATTCTGGGGTTGGGGCTGGGGCGCAGCCGACAGCGTTTCGAAGAGTCGGCTCCGGTGGTAGTGAGGTACTGACTCATTGTACAAACTCTGCACCAAGCGGACCTCTTGGTCGAGCTGTGAACTCAGGCTGCTACGAAGACGAATAAGCTCTAAGAGGCCAGTAAACGAACCAGGGTTAAAGACGGGCTGCAGCGACAGATCCCACCAATAGCTTGCCAAAACGGCTTCCTCGTCGTCGTCGTCCCCTTGCTGCGCTTGGACCGCCTGCAGGGCTTGCATTCGTTGGGGCAAGACCATCGCTTGTATGTCGCGCAAAAGCAGGTTTACAAAGTCTCTAACCCCCTCGGTATGCGAATAGAAACTGTCTGTATCCAACTGGTGTTGTCTGAGCGCCGAGAGCCGGGGTGTGCGCGGGTAAGCCTCCCCGGAGCTTTCGCTATTGTTCCAAACCGACGGGATGCAAAACACGCGCAGAACCATGGTGTGCCAGAGTGCGTGGCTGACCTCTTGTTCTGGGCGCAGAGCTGTTGTCCCGGGCCACGTTCAGGCCGGCTAGGCTGGCTGTCGAGCGCAGGCTTTTCCGTCTGTCGTTTCTCTGTACGCCCGTGTACCGGGAGATCGGGGGTGCGCGTACCTCCTGCAAAAAGGCGAGCCTAGCTTGCTCCAGCGCGGCAAAGCCGGGGTCTAAGCGTCCGCCGTGCGCGCGGCCGTCAGTCCGCGTGCTTTGGATGGGGGGCCCCGCCGTAGCAGATATCCCCAGCTCCCACTTGGGTTGGCTGTGCAGCCAGGCCTCTTCGTAGATGCGGTCAACGTTGCCCTGCCGACGCCTTGGCAACAATACCGCGTCCAGCGCGTGGTCTAGCGTGTAAGTCAGGCGCGTATTTTCCAGCTGCAGACGCAGCGCGTAGATCTCCAGCAAAGACACCATGGGGCTGTTGGGCATACCCTCGCTGTTGGGACGGTAGGGGGGGTACTCGATCACTACCACCGGTTGATCGCGCGGGGTTCCGGCCAAGCCCCCCCGTGCCCCCCCCCGCTGTCGTTCTCCGTCGGCCACAGGGCGCGGCAGCTGTACGCCCGCCCCCCGGGACCGTCGGAGAATGAAATCTCGTACCTCAGGACGTCCAGGCAGCTATATATGGCTCCCAGCGACTCGTGCTGCTGTTGTTGCAATAAACAAAAACCTTGTTTGTAAATGCTATCTACGATGGACTGGCTGAGATGGACAGCGTTCAGCTCACAGGTTTGTAACAGTGGGTGAATTGGCGTCTGCCCGTTTTGGTCCACAATGACCAAACCGCCCGCGCTGACCTGCTCCTTCACCTTGCCTAGGCTTGAGTACACGCTAGGTTCTCTGCTCATGCGCTCCAAAAGCGCCAGCGCGCTGCGGCTTATGCGCACACTGCTGCCAGACCCCCAGGCCATCTTGCCGAACTCGCCATCCAGCGCCTCCAACTCCCTCGTGGGGGCCGCCGGCTGCATGTAGCCTTGGCTGACAATCTTTTTGCTCTTTTCGTCCTTGTCTACAGGTCGGAAAGAAAGGAGAAAAAAAGAGGGAGAGGGTGGAGCAGAGAAAAGAACGGGAGGGGAGTGTGCAGAGGGAGCGGGGGATGGAGAGGGGATCCCTCTTTTTTTTTCTTTCCCCCCTGCCCCCTCTTGTTCTTCTGTTCCTGCACTTCTTTGTTGCCTTTTAATTCTTAGTATAAAAGGCGAAAAGAAAAAAGTCCAGAATGTCACAATGTGATTACTTCGCCATTGGGAACCGGGGGTGTTTGCCTTGCAGCTGGCTGCACCCCTTAAGGACCCTGGACAAGATAGAGTGCCTCGATGGCGAGGTCACGTCTTTCCAGCCAGAGCTGCCAGGCCTGCTGTACAGAAACATCGACCACTTTCACCAAACCGTCGGATTTTTGATCTTCGCGCCCCTCGCCACTATGCTGGCGGTGGAAATTCTGGCCAAATTCCATGCCAAGTGCATCGACATCAGAACAACGCAAGTTCAAGTTCAAGAGGGAGAGAAAGAAGAACAGTCTGTGTCTGTATCTACCCGAACTCAAATAGATTATCCTCGCCGGATGGAATTGTACAAAATGCTTTATTTTCCAATTGGCTGCATTCTCGCCGGCTATGTGCTTGACGTGGAATGGAGAGAAAGCAGCAGGCTCAACGATTTCCTGATGCTGTTCTTACTGGAGGCGTTTCTTTTTATTTGCTACGGGCTTCTTGCTGGCGTATTCTGTTGCGAGGGAATTACTATTTCTGTTTACGAGGTTTGCAACGGCTTGTTCTACGGCGCCGCCACCATCATCTACGCCATTGTCTGGAGCTGGGCGCCACAGTCGTCGTGGTACCAGGACGCTGCGTTCTTCGGAATAACGGGTGTTTTTATTATGGGGCTTGCTTCGCTCGGGCTGCTGCTACATGATAATTACCGCCGGGCAAGGTATGGATCCAAGTATGGGTCGCTGGAGCTAATGCGAAGCATAAACGTTAGTACTTGGGCCAGATCTTCTAATGACACACCTAACGCTGCGGGCTGGCAGGATATTGTAAAGAAATCTCTGGCAAGGCAGAAAAAATTTGCCAAGGACGATTTGAACAGAACTGTGCTGCAGGGGAATTCTTTTTTGCGCACGACGTTCGGCTTTGGTGTCGGCTTGGAGCTATTTGCGTTTGGTAGAAAAAGCCCGTACTGGGTAACGATGCTGGCAACCACTAGCAGTACCTGCCAAACACAGACCACACCCTTTTTAATTGCCACCGCAGTGCTCGCGCTGGTTGCGCTGATTTCAGTAGTGTCGTTCATCTGTATCTTTGTACGCCGATGTCTGCGCATGTCATACGAGAGAAGAACTCGTCGTCGTCGCAACAAGACATTACAGAAAGGCACTGAGGTATCCTCGGAGGACAATGCCGAGGAAGAAGATGGCAAGACAAAAATTGAAAAACTGGCAGAAAAATATCAATTTTTCGCTAAAAGCAAGGGGAAAAAAAAGAGAGCCAATGCTGGTGCCCAAGACTCTTCCGCCTTGCCAGCTGGTAATCTCGACGAAGATTTACTGCAAGATCTGCTAGCTCAAACCACCTCACCTTATGGAATATTGGCTGTTATTTATCTGCTTGACATCCGAGAATCGCTTCTCCAAGATGGAAGGAAATGATACGGAAAATAGTGTGCGGCTGTAAGAGAATTTCTCTTTTAATTAAAGAAGAACAGTGGCGGATTTTGGCGTGTGTTTTGTTTAAAAGTCTTCTTCATAGAAAGCATGCCGGGCTTGGTGATGATCTAACTCTGCGGTGGGTGCCTGAGAGGAGGAGAGACTAGCAAAGTCCTGTGAACGCTCTTCTTCTTCGTGCCAAGATGGGCTTTCTAGCCCCCTATCTTCAACCGGGACCGAGAAGGAGGAGGAGGCCGGCACAACCGGGAGTACGTCGTCATTAGTGTCAGTACCGGCACCGGCTGCGATTTCGGCCGCGGGCGGGGTTGCGCTGGTGGCAGTATATCCAACAAAGGAAGGCGAGTCTGGGTCAGGGGAGGGGACGGGTCCGCTATAGGCAGGGGACAGTGGTTCTTGCGCCAGGGATGTCGATGATGCTGTGTGCTTGGCTTGGAGCTGTGCCCATCCGCCGGCCTTGGTCTCGAGAGTAAAGGGCGGGGAGAGGGGTGTACGAGCCCGCTGCCCGGCGCGCGCAGGGGGGCCAAACACGGCTGGAGAGGCGCGGGCGGGTTTGTGCAAGGCCTGCCACGCTCCGCGGTAAGAACGGTCGGTGTGGTCATAGGGGTAGCCACCGCTGTCGTCGTGGCTGTCCCAACAGGGAGGGCCGTTGCTGCTGTTATTGGTGGTTGCAATAGCAGCGGATGTTCTGCTGTTGCTCGTAGCGCGGCGTCTGCACTGGGCTTTGCGAACGGGTGGCGTGGGGGTGTAGTTATCTGCCGCCCTCGCCTCCTCCAGCTCCTCCTCCGCCTCTTCCTCCTCCTCTGCTCCCTCGTCATATCGGTCCTGCAAGCCGCCATACCAAGCATCGTCACAGCTCCTTCCCTGGTAAGGAAAGTAACCGTTCGGCCTGGCGGAGGAGAAGGAGGCCCGTTCGCTCCCCCCCGCACGGCTGCCGCGGTTCCTGGCAGAGCTTGGGGGGTAGGGGGGAGGGCCCGCGTTCGCGGGCTTTCTGCGCTTAGCCGGGTGCGGCGCGAGGGCGCGTCGTGGTTTGTGGTCCTGCAATACCGAAAGTGGGTTGGACTGGAAAAGCGCGAGGCGCCGATTAAGGTCTCGCGGCCGGTAACTGAATTGCAGCGCCACCTCCGGGCGGAGGCAGTCGCGCGCCTGGAGTGCTCCCTGGCCCAGTGGTTTCGCGTTGCTTTCCTGCACGAGCAGGTCCTCCGCCGTTAGCGAGTAGTTTGTGCACTGGAGCGCAACTATCTTCCCCAGCGTCATTTTGTTGATAAGGGGACGTTTCATGGCTGGGATGTGGTCCATAAAAGGCGGCATGACCACGGGGAGACGGCCCAGCACGGACGCGTTGGGCGCCATGTCCCCGCTGGCGGTGGTGCTGATGGGCTTGGCATTGATGTTGAAGAGAAGGATTTGGCGTCCATAGAGGCGGGCCAGCTCTTCGGTCCCGCAGCCGACGCGGTGCAGGCAATGGTCGATTAGAGGCAGCTGTGTACAGGGACGGGCAATGGTTTTGTGCCCCTGCACGCGCAAGTCGCTAGTGCGGAGAAGGCGCGTTTCGCCGTCGTAGAGCTCAGCCGAGTTACGAGGATCGTAGAGGCAGCGGGCCCAGAGCAAGCCGTCCCGCGCCAGCATTTCCCCTAGGCGCCGGTAGCTCCAAACCAGCTGCTGCGAATCGTGGGACTTGCGACGTTAGGGCCAGTCTAGCAGGACGCGCGGTGTCTGGTACAAATCCCGCGCCTCTCGGAGGCAGTTGGCGTGCAGGTTCTGGAAGTAGGCGGCGAGCGTGTCCACTAACACGTCAATAACTACCGCGGGCGCAAACAGGAGCCAAGCCATTTTGAGCGCCTCCAGCAGGTCCAAGTGGCCAGGAGGAGGGAGTCTGCCAGGGAGATCTCGCCAGCGGTGCTTGAGATAATTTCTATCGAGCCGCGCGCTCGTCTGCCCGTGCTCAAAGACCCGGCTGGCCATCCCCAGTGCTTTGACCGCTTGGGCGCTGCGCGGAGTAAAGACGGAGTTATCCAACAGCCTCCAGCGAGCCACCAACAAGCCGCCTGCCTTTTCGGTGCCGGGGACTTTCCATGCTAGTACCAGAGGTGGCACGCCCGGGATGTCCAGCTCGAGTGTCGTGATCCCCCTCTCCCCCGCGGGGAGCTGCGGAGGCCCGCAGCCAGGGGGCAGCTGCAGCGCCTGGGCAGCCCCCGCAGGCGGCTGCTGTCGGTGCAGCTGCGGTTCCTCGTCGTAACAGCAAATCGTCCGTAGCGTATCTCGCCATTCGCGGCGCGGGCCCTGGCTCCTGGTCACATCGAATTCAGCCTTGGCGCGACGGGCGTGGGACTTGTTGCGCAGTACTGTGTCGATCTGCAGCGCCCAGCTCTCGCGGTCGGCGTCGTCCTCCTCTGCCCCTAACCCGCACAGGGCCATCCAGCCCCGAGCACGCCATTGCACCCTGGCACATGCCCACAGGAAGCGCAGAGCGTATACGGCCACTTGTGGGGAGGACGCGCAGGACACACACCCCGCCACGGACCCTTCCGACACTGCACACAACAGAACCTCCATGCACCACACCCAGAAACCCGTGTTGCTGTTTTCTCGTTCCGTATCTACCAGGTACGCGGCCAGCCTGTCCAGCCAGCGGCGGTTGACGGCTAGCGGTAGCATGTCGGGGAAGATCACGGGCTGGCAGTGTGTGCCTAGCCAGGACTGCACTTCACCTACCCAGACCTCATTCACGTGCACGCCGGGCATCAAAACTCCCAGCGTATCCTGTAGCACCGCCATGTTCAGCAGCCGCAGCGTTTCGGGGGCCAGCTCGGACAACGCCTCCGAACGGCTGCGAGTGAGCTCTACCAGCAGGTTGGCGCGCTTTAACGTCAGGCGCCCCGTCTCTTCGTAGGGCACTAACACCCACGTAGGCCCATGTCGGCGGCGAGGCGTCGTCGTCGGCGGCCGCCGGGGGTCGGCACCGGCGTGGGGGTCTGAGTCATCCCAACAGCTCAACCCCGAGCCCCCACCGCGGGAGCTCCAGCTTAGCGCGGGGGCTCTAGACGCGAGGGGCAGCCCCCGCGCCAGCCTGTCAAGCCCAGAGAACGCCCGTCCGCTTGACCGATGCTGCTGACTGTCGGGCTCCGGTAAGAGTGCGCGGGAGGCTGAGGAGGGCAAGGCACCAGGCGAAGAGGACAAGGAAGAAAAAGAAAAAGAGGCTGCCCTGGCGGAGTTAGGCCGAGGGGGTTGGCGCAACCAGAGTTCGTCAATTGCTGGTGGGGAGTGGGCTGAATGGTGGGCAGCTACACTAGCCAGCTCCGCGCCCACGCATTCATCAAAGAATTCCCCGGCCGCCTCTTTGGAGCCTACTGTCATCAAAACCGGCCCCAACAGAGATGAGAGCGAATTCGACCACAGCGGGTGCTTTAGCAGCGTCGTCAGGGCCGCGGATATTTGCTTATCCTCGTCCAGGCCCAACACAACCAAACGCGCCGGGAACTCAAGCTTGTTACAAAACGCTGCCAGTCTCTCAATCGCCTGCTCCGTTAGACCGGCCGGGTCGTGCATCTCCACTACGCAGCCACTCCCTTCGTGCTCTCGGAAGGGGAACTCCGATGACCCCCCGCTCCAGCGCCGATAGGCACGGAAAGGAAAAGCCAGCGCGTCTTTATGCTCCTCCAGAGAGACGCGTGGGTTGCCGTGCAGTAACAGCACGAGCGGCGCCTCGGCAGCCCTCAGCAGCTCCGCGCGCAAAAACGCGCCATTCCTAGCCCAAACCACAGAACGCCACGCGCCCGTCCCCCCCGCAGCCCACCCCGCCAGCGCGGGCTGCTGGGGGGTAAAGCAAGAAGTAGCAAGTACCCGGGGGGTGGCATGCCCCTAGTCCCGCCCCAAAAAAGCTGTGCACCCAAGGGCAGACTCTCTAGTTGGTACAGGTCGTTCACGGTGTCCATACGCAGAGTCTCTGCATGTTCGGGCCGCGGGGAAAGCCCGGGGGGGGCCTCCGTGACCACCGAAAAGCTTACGCCTCCAGACAGCGCATACCACAGGCTCAGCACACGACATTGAGCTACAAATGAGCTCGCCACAACCCAGAAGGGACCCGGGGAACTCTGCTGTAAGGCCAGAACCAGCGAGCGGCAGTAGCCCCCGAGTTGCGCCTCCGATCCACACACTGCCAAGACCGTCTCTACAGCTCGGACCTCCCACTCCGCTCCGTCAAGGCCCGGCGGGAAACACTGGCGCGAGGAGAGGGGTTTGGGTAACGGCAGTCGGCATGGCAGCATCGCCCTGAAATCCTCTAGCGAATGCAGCTCCTGCTCGACCGCGGGTGGCGCACTTAGCGAGGAGGCCGACGGCAGGTACGACGACGCCTCGTCGTACCTCTTTTCTCGTTCCGCGTAGCTGGCGCTGAGCCACAGACAGTGGCGCAGGACAGGTTTGTCCTCCTCTCGAAGCAAGCACCAAGAACCCCTAGCCCGATTGGCGAGTGTTGCTGACCAGGAAATGGGGTACTCCAGGCTGAGCGCCAGGGCTGGCTCCTGTTGTGTCGCCTGCTCGCGCACCCAGAACGCACAGTCCTGGTTCGTATCCGGCAGTCGCAACCTCCAACGCTCAGTTACTTTCCAGTCCAGATCACGGCAAACCACGACTAGCTCTGGGTGTCTGCCACCTAACAGAACCTGCCTCGTCATCTGTGTGAACAGCTTGGCAGTAATCCTGCCCACTAAAAAAACAACCTCTGGTGGGGGACTTCGCTGCTTGCACTGGCAGGTTCTGCGAACCGCCTCAAACGATAGCACCGTGGCTAGCCTCTCCTTAGAGCCGACGTAACCTTCATATGTTTCTCCCGCCTGTTGGTACGAAAACGCAATCTGCACGTAGGCTAGTAGAGCAAGAGGCCCTGTATATTGCAGAAGTACCGCTTCCAGCGCCGTTTCACTCAGCACGTCTTGTAGCATTGACCATACCGAACTCGACATTCTTCTTAGCTCGGCGGGTTCGCTTGTGCGCTCTGATAAATACACCTGCACTAACTCTCCAAACCAGCGCGGGTAGGTCGCCATGCCAAGCGTTTGTCCTGCCACAGCAGGGAGGAGAAAAGAAAATGTCAATAAATAAAGAGCTTAACGCGGACTGTGTGTGGGTGTTAAAAAAAAGAAACAGAAAGGCACGGACAAGAAAGAAGGGGGGGGGGGGTGCTCCCTCTCCCCCTTTCCTCTGCAGCTGCAACATTTGTTCTTGCGCACGTGTGCTTGATCTCTCTACTCCCTTCCAAGTAAGACAGACATAAGAGAAAAAAAGGAGCTGGAAAAGATGTGGTGGTGGGGGGGTGTGCCCCATTGACTGCACGCATTTTTTTTCGTTATTTTGTCCTCTTTTTTTTCTTTCCCTTTTTTATTTTGCCCCCCCCCTTTCCACACCCCCGCTCCTCCCCCTCTCTTCTTCGTTCTCTCTCCCCCCCCCCCCCCCCCTGTCCCCTTCTCTGCTGTGCGTGTTCCTTCTTCTTCCCCCCCCTATCTTCTCTCTTCTCCCCTCCGTTTTCGCCTCTCTTTTCCTATTCTTGTTCTTTTATTTCTTTATTGCCTAGGAACTTTACGAAGCACAAGGTTGCGAAAAAAACAGTAATGTCTTACGACAAGAACAGCACGGCCCTGGCACCGGGATCGGATCCTGACCCTGACCCTGGCCCTGATTATGAGATTACTCCGCACGTTCGCAGCTCAGAGAAATCCGTCGTCAGACTATGCCAGCAACTGCGCAGTGCGCTAGTCAAGAGCCAGGAACAGAACAAGTACCAAAATTTAATTACTTCGTTGGATAACATACTACAGACTCCCTACCCTCAACTGGCGTGCCAAGAGGAAGAAGGCTTAGTTGAGCATAGCGATTCCGAACGCAGCGACTCCGCAGACCGTGGTTGGAAGCGCCGGGCCCTTTCTCCTTCGGTTGTTGGCACCGGCGCAAACGAAAGTAAAAACGAAAAACAGCGCTGCAACAGTAGTAGTGGTAGTAGTAGTAGTAGTACTAGTAGCAAGAACGAGATAAGTAGGGGAAACGCTGAACATAGTCAGCAGGGGCGTGACGGGGGCGCGCGCGATCATAGTACTAGAAACAAGCCCGTATCCTTTTTTACTCCTTTTGTCCAAGTCGCAAACAGAGGCAGAGGACCGCGCTCTCGACCCAGAAAGCGTAGGCGGTAGTACCCTCGTACCCCTCGCAACCCATCCCCCCCTCCGCCACACGTGCCTAACTATTCAAGGTCCAACGCGCCTGCGTGCAGAGGTCCCCCGGGGGGGGGCACATTCTAGTGCCCGGGAGGCTCGCTCTCAAGCAAACCATCTACCTTTGCACCCCTCTTCCTCTATGTCAAATCGACAAGGGTACGACCCTGCCAATAGTAGTATGGACTATCATCCGGCGCAGCATGTCTACTCGGATTTGTACTAAAGAAAGAGAGAGAAGGTCTCATTGTTTTAAAACATGGCTTTTCATGTGCGGAAAAGCTGCACTGCTCCGAGACGCTCCCGGAGGCGCTCTCGCTGACTGAGAGGTAGCCCTTCCGTTGCCAAGAGTGCCTTGCCAAGTATGTGGACAGTGTGGGGGGGGGGCGGCGCGTTCTGCCTTTGTGTAACCGCCACGGCAAGCATGATTAGCTGTTCTCTGATTTCTAATAAACAGCGTGCGTTTTTATTGTCTGTATAACTGTTTATCAGCCCCGATACGATTTCGCGACGTCCCAGTTCGTTGCTTACCTTATCCAGTAGCTGATTGCACTCCGCGAATAACAGCTGTATCGCACCCTGGACCCCGTTGGGACGTGGAGGGGGGGGGAGGAGATGAAGTGTTGGAGGGGACGGGGCAGGCATGCTGCTGTCCCCCCCGGGCGACGGCTCGCTGGTGCTTTGCAATAATACAGATACAGGCGCTGCTGCCCTTGTTGCGGTCATCTCTGCTGCTGTAGCTATTGCTGTTGTTACGGCAGTTATAATACCCTCAGTCTGTGCAGAAGTATGGAGATGTACATTTGCGTCGACAGCCCCATTTACCAGCGTTGGTGAGTCTACGTTTACAGAACGTTTATTAGAGCGTCGTTGTCTCTTGCGAGAGGGCACAGATACCGCTGTTTCCGTAGGGGATTCTTCTGAAGGAATGCAAGGCTCGGATGACGACGTTTCGCTCATTCTCTCGTAGTTAATTAGCGAGAGAATGTAATGAAAACTGTATCATTTCACTCGCTCGCCCTCTCTCTCTCTCTCTCTCTCTCGCTCTCTCGCTCTCCTCCCCCCCCCCCCCTCCCTCCCCTTCCCCCTCCCCCCCTCGTACGGGAAGGGGAGGGAGGGGTGGAGAACTGGAAGAACAAAAGGGGGGGAGGGCAGGGGAAAGAGGAGGTGGTGGGTGGAGGGAAGGGTTAGCAAACTCTTCCAGAGGAATAAGGGACAGCAGAACAGACAAGCTCAAACAGGAACATGAGAAAAAGGAAGTTCAGCGGACTTGTCGATGAAAAAAAGCACTGTTCAGAAATAAGAAGCAACTGGGCCGCGGATGTGTTGTGTGCTTGGCGCTGGCACAGAAGGGAGGAGCGCGCTCACGTTCACGAGGTAGAGGTAGAACAGCTCATATCTCCCCAAGCTTGGCTACAAGCAGTCACTCGTGATAATTGGCTAGAATGGCCCTTGGTTAAGAGCTGCAGCGAGCTGCAACGTATACAAAGAGATTACCTGCTCAATCCGGCCTGGACAAAGGAGCTGCAAGAAATAGACCCCCGGGCGCCACACCCTACGGCCTTAGCCAGGCCGAAGACTCTTGAGCTACCGCGGAGTAGTGTGTGTCCCCTGCGTGCCCTAGACGCCGCCTTGGGTTGCGCTATAACACAAAGCCTTGCAGTGCAGGGGGCGGTAGCCGCTGTGGACTTATCAAGCTCTCCGGGTGAATGGTTAGTAGCGCTAAGCTCCTTTCGTACGCAGGGTCTGTTGGTGATTAGCCCGAGCTGGCAGAGACAGCCGGAGCAAAGCGGCGGGGGTCTGTTGCGCGCCTGGTCTAAGGGCTGTCAGTCAGGGGTCGTGGATTTAAGTTCTGTGTTGCTAGACTCCATGCAGCCGTGCAGTACATCCGAAGTGTTAGACCAGCGCGGGCTTATCTGCAGACTTGTCTTGGGGGACGGAGTTGCAAAGACAAAGGCAAGAATAGAGGGGGCGGAAAAGGAGAGAAGGTCCTTGTCGCTACTCGCTGCGCAGCTCGCTCAAGGTATTCTGCTACTGCAAAAGGGCACTGCCCAGCATCTCTCTAATCGGACGAAGAAGCAAATCTGTGAAGGGAAAGCAGGAGGGGAGTTGCTGGTCTGTAGATTCTGGGGAGGTTGTGTACTGGCCACGCAGCTAGTGCTGTCCTTGGCGGTGGGCTGCTTCGAGGAGTGGTGCGTAGTAAAGCCTTATCACAGCCCGGCTCATGAGCCCGATGCGTATCTGGCGCTGCGCAGCCTCCGCCGCGTTGCTCCAGCCTGGCAAGCAACAGGAGCCGTGTCGGATGCCGTGCGACTGCTGCGGGAAATTGAGTTAAGGTCACACGGCCTGGAGGCGGAGCTCTTTTTGGCAGGAGAGGAAGCGGCACGCGTGATGCTAGGGGTCTTTGGGGCCGACCAGGCGTGGAAGTTCAGGGATTGTTTTGCACAGTCCGTCTGCGCTGTTCTTCGTCTGCAGCACTACTGCCTGTGCAGGTTGTGGCTCCGGCGCAGTAAGAGGCAAGTGGATGTGCAGCTAGGAGCCCTGGCGTCTCGCTTGCTGGTTTGTAGTGGACCGTACATGCCCGTTAAGTCGGTAACTTTCCAGGCAGGACGCCCCGCTGAGCTATGGTACAGCAAGCACACCCCCAGAAGCCTTCCTGCTTTCTGTTCCGGTGGCGACAACGATCGAATACTGCGTGACCCCGCAGCTTTGCTGGGGATGACCCCGCAGGTCTGGCGCCGCCTTTGCGGTGTGGTAGAGGACGAACAGGCAGACTGTGCTTTATTAAGCCAGAGCTTGGCGGGCTGGCTTAATTTGCGAAATCAGGTCGGGAGGGCTCTGCTGTGGGGCGCTGGACATGGCTCCTTTTTACTGCCGTGCGATCGCCTGCCTGCCATAGCTGCTTGGAAAACCCCGCCCTCGTTGTTGGAACAAGAGGCCTTGGCTAAGTTTTTCATTGCCAAAGCTCCTGGCAGGGCTTGCTTGGAACAAGCACTGTATCAGGTTTCAGCGCCAATACACGACCTTACCCTGCCCGTAGGAGCCCTGGTTTTGGTTGAGGAGCTTCCCGAATCAAAGCTGTTCTTGGTGGCAGATCTAGTTCATTGGCCTTCGCATGCGCGCCTAGTAGCCACCGCCAATCTTGTCGAGCGCTTGCATTTCCTGGCAAACGTAGTAATTCCCACCCTAGCGCAACCGGGTAGGCTATGTTTGACTTTTCCTCCCTCATCGCCCTCCCTCACCCACTTATCCTCCCGCTCTCCCTCTTTCTCGCCTGTGTAAACGGTGGCTACAAGGGGGCGGGGTGTGTTTAGAATTTCTCTTATATAAAAAAAGACATGAGCAATTTAAAAAGTCATTTTAGGTACTTGTGGAAAGTCGGCAGGGGGTGGGCCCAAGAGTGGCTAGAAAAGGCGGTCTATGGCATTTTGTGGAACCCATTTTCGCTGTCGCTCCACCGGCTGGCTACGATTGCGGTGTATACAGCAGTGCTGTCGTGGCTCAGTCTGCGGGGCATTGTAACGTTACCTATCATTGACCCGAACGTGCCTACCGGGATTTTAACAGCCGTGACATTTTTCACAAGTTCGGTTTACGCGGGGGCACAGTCCCGGCGGGTGGCGAACATACGCGAGTTCAAGGACTTTCTGCACATTGTGCGCAGTGTGAGCCTGTCATTTGCGCGAGAACTCTGTTTTATTAAGAAGGCTAACAGCAATGCTAAACGAGCCACTGATTCATGTTCGAAAGATGAGTGCACACAAGCTATTGTCCAATGCAGTAATACGCTGCTGGGGTTGCTGATCGATAGCCAGCTTGCGGCTATGCGCAAAGAAGTGCTGCCCTGCTTCGTGAAGAAATTACGTGCTAGAAAAAACACAAAGAGTTGCAACTGCGTCCGAGATGTCTGGTCCCACCTCGAGGTACATATAAACTCCAGCCCAGCCCCAAGCGTCAATGGCGATATGTCCGCAATGCCTGAACAAAAGCGACATGAACGGCAAATCGCGCTGGATAGGGACAAGCCCGCCGTCATCATGTCGGCCTTGTACTTGTGTATGGCCAAGCTCGAACCCCTCACGCCCGAGGGGGCACGCTGGCGGCTTGGGTCTATACTCAACGAGTTGGAGGCCGCGCGCCGGCGTGTGAGCGTGCATTCTACGCGCGAAATATCCCGTGTCGTAAGCGTGTTTGCGTATACATCTGTGTGGGCCTGGACAGTCTACTTGCCCGTGGCCCTGATTCCTAGCTCACATGAGTACTCAGCTGTCATCACCACTTGCTTGTCTGCTGTTTTTATCTGGGCCATTACGGACTCGGCGGGAGAAATCAATAACATTTATTGCTGTCGCTCGGAACATAATTCAGTAAGCGATTACTACGCCGATATAGACGCTGACGCAACCAAGAGCTTATTGGGCCCCAAGCAGAGCTCCAAGGGCTCCCAGGCCAACTAACATCCGTCGCAACTGAGCTATCTCTGCCTTGGAAAGCCCCTGACTGCGCCGGAGTACGTCTGCAAGATTTGGGGCTGCGAGGGTAGGACTGGCTGGGCTGGTCGAGCTGGAGCTTATTGCGATTGCGGACGGGGTGCGCGCGCGCTTGCGTGTTCGCTTGTTGCGGCGGATAGTAGTAACGGGGCTACTGGCAGCAGCAGCAGCACTAGTAGTAGTAGTAGTAGTAGTAGTAGTAGTAGTAGTGGCGTGCCAAAACTTCTTGGCGCAAACGGACCCCACAAAGAACACACGCCCGCTCTTCTGATGACAAAGCACATGTACCTCATTGATAGCCTCTCCACACAGGCAGTGAGTACGGTGGAATCCTTCCAGATCCTCATGGTAGCAAAGCGGCTTGGGTGGCAGAGTGATCCTTGATTCTTCTCCTGCCGAGCCCTCATCATCGTCGTCCTCTTCGTGCAACATGCGCCAAGAATGCCTCCCGCCGTCTTCCAACTCCCTGACTTCGTCCTCGTCAGCCTCGTCCAACTCGGAAGAGTCATCGGTACTTGAGTTTTCGCTGCTCGTGGAATTTGCGTCTGGCTGAGGTCGGTACTCTCCCCCGTCTCGCAGTGTGGTGCAATATGGCAAAGAACACTCGCAGGCCTGGGCACACCAGCGTAACACGTCTGGGCTGTTCTTGCTTAGCACACGGAATTCGTATGCTAAGTCATACATAGAAGTCCCCGCGCAGGCACCGCTTATGCCTTCCAAAATACGTCGCAACGGGTAGCGCTGGGTCGAATATTTTTGCCACAAGGGAATTACATTCTGCTCTAATTCTCTGACGGGGGTCAGGGCAGAACTTTGCGGTTGAGGCTCGGGACGTGAGTGGGGCAATTGTCTGGAACGAGTCTGCATCAGCAAGCGCAGGTTTTTTGGTCTGTGCGTGTGTGTTTTTTTTTTGTTTGTTTCTTTCTGAGCAAAAGAAAAGAGGGAAAGAGACACAGGGGGGGGGGGGCGCCCCCCCCTCCCTCCCCGGGAGGGGGGGGCGCCCCCCCCAGGCTGCGGAAGGGTTTGTGAATTTTTTTTTTGGGGGGGGGGGGGGCACACAAATCAGCAGGCTGCGGAAGGGTTTGTGAATTTGTTTTTTTTTTGGGGGGGGGCACACAAATCAGCAGGCTGTCACGGAGGGAAGCCTCGGGAAGGTCGATGGAGGAGGCTGTCTGTTATTCTTCTGGCGCCGCCAACCACCCTCAAGCACCGAAGGCTGTTCCGCCCTACAGCTTGATAGAATATAAGTGCATTGCGTGCCAGGCTCCATGGAGGAGATGCGAAGTCTCTTTGTCTGTCGAACACTTGTCGAACGCAGTTAGCTGCAGGAGCTGCGGCTTAATGTGGTGTGTAGTCTGCCAAAGCGCTACGTCTACGTCAGCACAAGAAACCCATCCCTTCTGTCCCAAGTCGGTACTGTTGTTTATCAAAGATAAAGGGAGACGATGCGTTCTTTCGCCGCTATCTTTTATATCCCTGAAGAAATCAGGGTATAAGACATATTCTGTTTGTAACAAGAAAACAGTCCGCACGTTCTATCTCTGGAGCAGACGCAAGCCCTTGCTCTCTAAAAAGGTACCGAAGGCCGCGGACAATTTTGTCGTCGTGGTGGAGCATGGTGCTGTGGCTGCAGTGCGTGGACCTCTGGGGCAAGAACTTCCTTTTCATTTCGAAGGCCCGACGCAGGTAGTAAAACCCCAACCACGGAGCGTACCGGGCAGGAAAAGGAGAGCTCGGAAGTCTATGGATGACGTGTGTAGAGGGGCACCCGCCGGGACGGAGGCAGTGGGTGGTAAGAAAAGAAGAAGGCTTGGTGGCAGGAGACGAAAATGGGTGCGGGAGCTGGAGGAATGCTCGCAGGCTTTGGGGAGTGATGCCTTTGATAAAGCTGTTTGGCAGGACTTAGCATATGACCTAGGCCTAAACAGCCTGAGTAGCCGCCCGGCCACCTTGCCTGTGGCACAGCTGGATTCCTTCCGCGCGTTGTTGGAAGGCCTGCGCCAGAAATTAGTTCAGTGTTTCGGTGTCTACTGCGCGTTAGTGCATGAGTACACTGTCTACCAAGCGGTTCTGCGCCGTGTCTGCCCTCAGGGAATTCAGCAAGAACAGTCCGCCTTGAGCCCCGTGGTTCTGTGTGCCGGGGTGACGACGACGACGTGCAAACCTCAGCCCGGCAGCACCTGTGCTCGCCTGCAGAACTTGCTGGTGCTAAGACACTATTTAGTACGCGGTGGCCTGGCGCCTGATTGGCAAAGCTATTTGCAGCAGACCCACGCCCCAATCCTAGGGAAGTGGGCGGCCGAGGTTCTGACCCTGCTGCCAGCCCCGGATTGTAATCTGGCTCTGCGGGACAAAGTCTTGGATCTGCTGAGCGAGCTGCGGGTCATGTCTTTGGATGAGGCGCCGCGTGAGGGGTCCGCCACTGCGCAGCGCTTGCGGGGCCTGCTGTGCCGCCAACTGCACGAGGCCAGGAACAAGCTGTTAGCGCGGTCGCCCACTCTGTCGAGAGCAACCATGTTACGAAAGGAAGGGTATCTGTACTCTTTGTTCCAGCGACAGTTGCGTCGGGAGGTCGAGGCCACGGAGGAGGCTGTAGAGGCGGCGCTGCCGGTTAGCTACCCCTCCTTTTTAGCTATGCTTAGCCTGCAACACAAACTTCTGCCCCGGGGACTGCCGCCAGAGTTTGAAGACTTTCATTCGGGACTAGGGCGTGAGCCCGGGAGGCTTGCTTACTCGCTGCTGTCGGTAGTGAGTGGCCCTCCCCCGTGCGCCTGTGCAAATTCTTACCAATCCTCTTTGTCTTAGGTTGGGTGGGGGGGGGGCGCCCCCCCCTCCCCCCCCCCTATCCCTCCCTTTGCCTGGCACTTCCCCCCCCCTCCCCTCCCTCTGTGCTTGCATGCTTTACTGCGGTGTTTGCACTATGGATCCACTGTCTTCAGCTGGCATGCTTTGCAGTTTAATGTTGGCTAACAGCAAGCTTTGATAACGGCGCAGTGCGTCGCCGTCTACTCCGGTAGTACCGGAAGACGGGTCAACCCGCAATAACCCAGAATCCGCCAAGTGAAATAGCAGGGTCTGGTTAGAACGTGCGGCGTCTTTCTTGAATACCTCTGCTGGCATAGCTCTGTGGCTCACAATATGTTTGCGAATACTGCCTAAGAGCCAATATTGTCCACACTCTTCTTCCCAGCGGCGGCGGTACCAAGCCTGTACACACCGGACGACTATTACAGGGCTACGATCGCCCCACTCATCCAGCAGATTCTGCAGATGGGCGAAATCTAGATTGTTACTGTGCCCCTTGGGCATGAACTCACAGGCGAAGCAAAAGTCGGGGCTTGCGCCGGGGTGCTGGAGTACATCTGCCTCCTCGGCTTCTCGTAGATCCGCGTACATACTGACCGGCTCATGGACAGGATCTCTTTGCCCGGGATCGGCATCCTCGTCAAAGGGTTCGTTGGCACTAGGTTCTGGTAGGGTAGAGTTGGAGGAGCGCGCTCTTGCCGTTCGGCTCCGGTTATTTCTCGAGTGGGCTCGTCCTCGATATTCGTCATTGTCACTATCGGAGAGTTGGAACGGCGTAAGGGCTGCGTTGGAACGCTCCATAGAAAAAAGAAAAGAAATGGGCTCGTGGTTTATTAACAACAAAAAATAAATTAAAGGCAAAGTGTTGGCTCCGAGAAGTACTTAAAACTGCCCCCCCTCTCCCTCCCCCCTCTCCTCCTTCCCCAAAAAAAGGGGGGAGGGGGGGGGAAAGGGAGGAGGGAGAAAAGTGGGACAGGGGAAGGAAGAGGGAGACGAGTGAGAGAGGGGGGAGGGAGAGAGGCGGGTGATTTTTTATTTGTTTTTTTGACAGTTTTTGCTTCTATGTTTTGTTGTAGGTGCTTCTTGAATCAGCCCTCCATAGCAAATGGCTAGTGATAAGAGAACACTGCCTCACGGGAAAAGAAGCGTTGACAGCGTGTTTACCCCAGACGGACAGTTCAAGAGGTCGAAAACGGCACAGGGTGTACAGGGTTATTTATGGGCGCAACTACCACCCGAGATTGTGGGAGTGTTGTTGCTTTATCTGCAGCACGAGAGCCTGTTTGCCATGTTACAGGTAGCTAAGAATGGTTTTCTGGGGCATGCAACAGCCAGAGTTAAGTGGCCGCAGTGTTTGGAGCTGAGGCGTTTGCCAGCTCCCCGCGGTTTGGAACTGTTGCATGCACACAAAAGTTATCTATGCCGGGCGGTAGTGGATGGCTCAAACCCGTGTGGAGGGAATGTATGGGACTGCGTACGTTACTTGCCTCGCACCAAACGACTGACCATTCAGAATTGGAGGGATCAAAGACTCTGGAGGACCTCAGAGGGGATCTCCGAATTACAGCAGCTGGAGGAACTGACTTTCGTTTCGTGTCAGCAGCTGTCGGAACTGTCACGCTTGTCTAAGCTGCGGAGGCTGCGTGTAGTGTGTTTCCAGAAATGCCGTCGGTTGCCTTCATTACACTTTGTAGCACGATTACCAGCCTTGAAAACACTGCAACTCACGAACAGTTCGAGTGATGCTGTGCTGGATCTTTTGCGCTTTGAAAACCTGCGCAATAGTCTTGAGCACTTCTGTGCGCCTAGCAGCTACTCTGCGGGGATTCTCTTGTTACGCGTACTTGGCGGGCTACGCGCTTTGCGTACATTGGAGCTGCCCTGTAGTGCTCAGCTAGGCACGGAGGGCCTGCGGCTGCTGGCGCGGATTACGACGCTGGAAAGCTTAGTTCTTGACAACGTCAGTTGTCAAAGCGTGGGGGTCCTGGCTCCACTAACGAAGCTGCGCTATCTGGAACTCCGTCAAGCTTTCCTTTTGCAGGAATTAAACGGCTTACCTAATGGATTGGAGGAGCTTGTCGTCACAGATTGTATCAGCCTGGGGAGTCTACGAGAAATAAACACGCCAGGACTGCGGCGACTCAGCTTGTCTGGCTGCCAGAGTGCGCTGAGCCTAGACAGCCTATCTGCCCTAGGCAAGCTGGAGTATTTAGAGCTGTCGGGCCGTGGTTGCTCCCTTCGTGACTTGCGTAGGCTGGCAGCTCTGCCGTCCCTGCGCGTCCTTAATCTACGAGAAGGCGATCCTGCGTCGCATAACGAACGCACTGATCTGGCCTGGCTGCACGTGCATCGCCCAGACATTACGATTTTATTGTAATAGGTCCTCGCTCTCCTTCCCTCCCTTCCCCCCCCCCCCCATCCTCATCCTCTCTCTCCCCCCCCCCCCTGGCACACACGTCGCAAAAGTGTGCAACGCAAAAGAGCAAAGGGGGGGGGAGGGGAGGGGGGGGGGAGAGTAAGGAGCTCCCCTCTTGTGGCGTCTGGAGGAGTAAAGAGAAACAGGGTTATCCCAAGGATTTAGTGTGTGTATATGAAGGTGAGAATAATCCCGTCAATGTTCCGGAAGAGCAGGGGGGTACGTCGGGAGCAGGATGCCAAGGAGTTGGCCGTAAGTTCAGATTTTCTAAACGGAAGTGGGAACGGCTTTGTAGTCGTAAACCGTGAGGCCGAGGATGTCTGGAACAGTGCTTTATTGTTGATGAACGGTCCGGCGTCTTTTCGCGCGTGTCTGCGCAGCGCGGTAGCTGCATATTTAGAATGGATATGCGAGGCTCGTGGCCTGAAAGGCTTGGATCCACTACTGACGTCCCAGCTGAGTCGTGCTTTTCTGCAAGGACACTGGGACTTTAATGAGTGCCGTGCCAGGCTCTGTCAGGTGTTGGCTGGGGAGGAGCTCGGCACGGCGTTGCACGTGCCGCCGGAGTGGGTATCTGGCAGCGTGGTGGCTACTAGCTGGCGTGAGGATTCTGACCCTGGACGGGCCCTCTTGGCTTGGATCTCGGAGTTTGAAAAGACAGAGCTGTCTTGCTATACAAGCTCTTCGCGCTGGGAGGTAGAAGAAGTGTGGTGGTTTGTGCTTCGCTGGCACTTGCAGAACTCCATCGTGCGCGTGTGCGGAGGCAGCCACAGGACGCACCCACACATAAACTACTTTTTGGAATACAAGGAGAGGTTGCAGGGCCTGTTAGCGGAGGGCCCGTTTTCGGCTGACCAGTGGGGCAAAGAATTGGACAAGTTTGTGCAGGCGTATCCCTGCTTGGCACACAAACATTGCTACGGAGACCAGGCCGGGGAAGATCCCGGGCTGCAACGACTGGCACAGTTGTTGCAAAAGGCCACCAATAATAACCCGGGGTATGGCCCTGGACTGTTGGCGCATCTCTTTATATATCTGTTTCTGCCATTACTAGCGCAGCACTATTTGGGGCAGGAGCCAGGCAAGACAATGCTGCGGCGCCTGGCACAGCTAGACGTAAACGCGCCAGCTCAAGATACCACGAACGGTCAAGCGCGCGTATCTCAGCTTTTCTTGTACGCGTTGATACTGAAGAGTGCTGACCAAGGAACAGTAGAATTATATGAGCTTATTGGGCAGGCTATGACACAATGGCAAAAGGTACTAAGGCCCGGTGGCAGATGGGAACGTGGTTTAATTAGGTCTACCCCTTCATAACAGTCGTCTTTTTCTGGCTATTATTATTAAAACGTCAGTACATTTGCAGCAACTGAACGAGTCCTGGAAGTACTAGTTTTTCTTTACTTAAAATTACTTACAAGCGGATTTGGCTTCGAGAGTAAGAGGCAAGGTCTCCGAGCCCAAAAAGTTCCAGCATTCCCGCAGCAGCTCTAACGCACTCTGGTCGCTGTATGACTCGATCAAGAGTACCCAGGCAGAGGCATCCGCTCCACGCTGTGGAGTTGTAATTTGGATGTTGGGATTCTCAAGGGTACATTGCAAGCAGGCCGTACACTCCCAGGGCCTGGCCGCTACGAGCTCCCCCGAATCCTCTACGTCAAATACGCCGGCTTGACACACAGACCATGCACGCCAAGCTGCGTCATCCGGTGGCTTTGCAGCCGGCCTGCTGATGCTGACCTGGGGCAGGTACCTTGGCGTAATCAACCCTTTTTTAAATAGTCCATTCATGGCCGCGCAGCCCTTGGTGCCCCAGGCTCTTAGGTGTAGGCTTTCGCCTGGAAGTAAGTATGTCAAGACGCTCTCGCCCAGTCCGGGAAACAACGGGGCCCCGGCGCTGCCCTGCCCCCAATTCTCTCCATCCGCCAACACGCGCAACTGGCTAAGCCTAACGGGCTCCGCCCCTAACTCCGCTAGTAGCAGCCCGATCTCCTGGTCCGAGAACATGTCTACGCTCCCGTGGCCTAGCGACTCACCGCTACCCCCCTCCTTGTCCTCTACCATGCTACTTTGCAGTTCGTTCTCTTGCAGCCCCAGGCTCTCCAGTAGCCGCCCCAGCGCCCTTGGATCCTGTTGGCGGAGTCGTGCCAGGGCCTTGTTCTCCTCTTGGGCCAGGCTGACCCTGGCCAGCCTGCACATTTCCCTCTGTTTTCCCCTGAGAAGCTCGCGCAGTCCAGGCAGGTCCAACACGGGCGAGCGCGTAGCTCGGTTGTTATGGTATTGTAATTCAAACCGGACCGAGTTGTCTGCTCCTAGCATGCTAGGGAAAGCCTCGTTTAGTGGTATCGTCTCTAGCTTGTCTAGCTTGGTGCACGGCCACGAGAGTGATACCTGGGATAGCCGCTGTTGCAATTCTAGATTACCTAGCTGATTTAGGGGCTTGGACAGCACCTGCACGTGCGAGATCTTGAGCGACGGACAAAAGTCTAGGGATTGCATCAGGGCCTGGGGCAGTAAGGCACTCTGCACCCCTTCTAGCACGAACGCGGCGGCCTGCGGCAGGTCTGCCAGTGAGCTCAGCTCAACCGGTCGCAGGGTGGCCTGTGCCATGGCTCTAGTAATTTCTGCACGTTTGTAGCGATCCCAGGCCTTACCAGCATTGTCCCTCTCCCTCTCCAATAACAAGCAAAAGAAAATCCTGGCCCAAATGATGCGCTGCTTTTTTTTTCTCACACCTATCCTTTTCTCTCTCTCTCTCCCCCCCCCCCCATCCCCCCTCGTCCTTGTCGTCTTATGTGCGTTCCCTCCCCCCTCCCCCCTTCCCCTCCTTCCAGCGTCTTTAATGGTCTAGCCTCCTCTACGCAAAAGCTTTTTCTGATCTAAGAAAGTGTAGGCGACACCGTCTTGTACTTCCAGTTTCCAGTTCAGAGCTTCTTCAGTGCCAAGGCAGGACTCCACCAGCGCCCCCACAAACCCAGTCCACGGCTGTGCCGGGATCTGTCTCATGTTCCGTGGCCAATAGGCCCCGGCGTCGGCCATGTACTGTTGCAGGAGGACCTCTTTGTCCAGAGAAATCATCCCCTTAGTGCACATCTCGATCCAGGCGCACGAGGCTTGGCGGTAACACAACACGCAAAGACGGGGGTTTACGCTGCCTAGCAAGAGTTGACAGCAGCTGTGTAGCGCCTCGTCTGTGAAATCACAGTTAAGTCTGTTCAGGCTCTGCGTTAGCTCGGCCACAAAGCTTTTGATCGAATCACCCCCCTGGCTTTGGAGAACGACCGTTGGCTATTCTGTTGTTGTCTGTAGCAAAAGGCCTCGTAGCGATCGTAAAGCCACAGCTCCGCGTCGTTGAAGCGCATGAGCAACGGGCCGCGCGGGGCTCCGGACGGACGCGGAGGGAGCCGGTCGGAGAGCCCCCAACAATGCCTGCCTTGCGAACACGAGAATTTGTCCAGCCCCGCCACCCGCAGGTTGCGCGATTCAGTCTGGGCCGATATCACGGGCAGAACTGAGAGAGGGCTCTCAATGAGCCGCGCGCCCAGGTTCTGTTGCAATTGAACCGACTCCTCCGGCGTTTTGTTTGCGTACTGGGCCAGGCCTAAAAATCCTCCTTGGATGTACAAACATTGGCGAGGGCGCAGGAGCCGGTAACAATCCAACACCTGCTTAACTTTATGGGGATACGAAGAGGCCCCTGTGCTAGTTTGTTGCTTCTTCATTTAATGAGAACGAAATTCTACTACACGTTAAAAAAAAGATCTGCAAGGGAACCAACGGGAGTAGCTACAGGACAAGATACTGAGGGGGGGGGGAAGGGAGGGAGAGAGAGAGACAGAGGGGGGGGAGAGGAGAGGAAAGCTCACTTGTACTTACTTACCTACTTGCTTGCGGGCTTATTTTTTTTTCTCTCTCTCTCTCCTCTTTGCGCCTCGTCTCGCAACTGATAGTATGAGTCACCTACCCGAGGTACCTGCCCGCTTAGAAAGCTCCAGTACATGGAAGAAGGCTGTGAGGTGGCGCCGATGGTATCGTGAATCCAAACCTGCCCGTTTCGTTCGAAGAGGGCGCGCTCAAAGGGGTCCTTTTCGAGGAGCGCGTAACCCCCGCGGTTGATAGGCAAGGGCAGCCCCCGCACCGTCATGGTACGGGCCAAGAGTTCGGTGTGTAAGTAATCGAGTTCTCCCAGGCCGGCTAGCGCCTTTGACAGCTCATAACGAAGCGCCGCCGCGCAAGCTTCTATTCCCAGTACTTGGCAGGCCAGCGAGGGGTCCGAAATTTCAATCGATTCGGGGACCCACTCCGGCCGAGCCAGCAAACGCCTAACCTGTGCCAAGGAGCACTGGCCCGGTTTGAGGCGCAGGGATAGCGTAGCAGAAGTCGGGTCGAATTCCACCCCGCTAACGTTGGTTTCGTAGCACGCCGTAGCCAGCGCCCCCCTGAGGATGCTCTGACAATATAGGTCCGTGTGATTGTACTGGTAGGTGTTGACTTTGCATTCTTTGGGGATGGGCGCTGGTTTACTGGTTGGTGGCATGGTGGGTTGTGCAGGAGCAGATGGTGGTTCGTTCTCTGCCTGGGGTGGTGCTGAGGGTGGCGGTACTGTGCTGCAGGCCCTGACAAAAAACCACGCCAAACCACCGGCGGGCGAGATCCAGCCCGAGCACACTGCAAACACGGGCAGGCTCTGGCGTAGCCTCCGTGCCATCCCCTCGGCGCCACCCTCCCAGCCCATGGCGCAGCAGGCCTGGTGATCTAGCACAAGCACAGCGCCGTCGCGTGAAACCAAGCGCCTTGTTTCAGGCGCAGCTGTGTCCCCCGGGGATAATACCTGGGCTGGGCACGACAAGGGCACTTCTTTTCGCCTCCGCCTTTTTTTGCGCGGAGCGTCGCCCTCGTCCCCCCGGAGTGCCCCGACGTGCGCCGCTGGCGCTTGTGCCCCCTGCCACGGCTAGCCCGGCGCTGCTCCTCCCCCTCCTCCTCCTCCTCCTCCTCCCCGCTGCTCTTGTCCTTGTCCCGGTGCTTTTTCTTTGTCTTTTTCTTCTTCTTCTTCTTCTTCGTCTTCTTTTTCGTGCCCTTCTTCTTGTCTTTGGTAGACAAGCGTTCCTCTCTGTCCCGGCGCCTGCGCTTGTTTTTGCGAGGCTTAGCATCATCCTGGCGTTTGTTCTTGTCCTTGCGCTTGCGCCGGCCGAACTTGTGTTCGGCCGGCGATTCACGCGAGTTGCCACTACTACCACGACCACTGTCCCCGGGGCCACTATCCCCGGGCCCCTGGCCGAAGCCGAGCCCGCACAGGTCTAGGTCGGTGTCCTGCGCAAACAGAGCCAGGTCTGGGTACAACCCGCCGGTGGCAGTCAAGAAGGCGTGGTAGTCGGAGAAGCCTCGCAGGTCCAAGCAGAGGTCGATGGCGCTGCCTTGCTCAAAGAGCCGGACGAAGTCTGCTGGTAAGCTCGTTCTGTCGAGAACACGTAAACTCGCGCGCGTTTGCACGTCCAGGGACCGCCACCGCGCAACCTCCTCTGGTGTCCGCACCAGCCCCGTTATCAGCAGGTCCTGGGCCTTGCATTGCAGTTTAGTGAGGGCCAGCACGCGCGGGTGTCCTTCCGTGGCGCGTATGGTGTTGGCGGCCTTGTGTCTTGTGTTGAGCGTAAGCTGGGTGCCCAGGTGGCCGTAGGAGGAAGCCGCTACGCCCCCCACGGAATAACCAAAGTGCAGCCTGTTGGTTTGGAAACAGTGGAGTATCTGTTTGAGCAAGATTTCCAGGAGCTTGAGCGACAGTTTGTAGACGTGGCGCACGCGCCAGGCAGTGAGTTCGGAGGCGACGTAGGCCTGCGCGGTGGACCAGCAGTTCTGGCCGGGAGTCTGATAGATGTAGTGTAACGTCCGTTCGACGCAGAACCTCGCGCGCCTGTCGTCGTGGGGCTCCGGGGCGCCCCCGCCGTGTGCCCGGGGCAGCTGTGGGTGCGCGCGCCGGATTCGCTCGGCCAGCAAGGGCAGGGTGAAAGGGGCACGAGGTTGCCAGGTATGCCGCGCGCGTCCCTTGGACTCTTCCCAGGCAAGCTGCTCAAACAACACTCCCGCCTTGCACAGGCGGAGACGCTCCTCCCGGGCGGCTGCGTCGTCCCCCCCATCGCCGCCGGGTGCAAAGAGCTCCCAAGTGCGCGCGAGCAGTTCCCGACACGGCGCGCAGAGCTGGGGCTGGGGCTCTGGCTGGAGCTTGCGCGCCAGGCAGAGATGGAGGTACGGGTGCCGGGCGCAGGGGGGTTGTTGCGGGGCTAGCCACAGGGCGCACAGTTCTGACTGGACAGGCCGCTTGGTGGCCCCGTCCAGAAGCCTCCCCGCAAAGTCGACGATTGTCTCCTGCCCCCGCACTACCAGGCCCGGGGGCAGAAAGCGCAGCCCTTGCAGCGCAAAACTGAGCGTGTGCTGGAAGTAGCCGGTGGTAGCTACGCTGCGCACGTTGCTGCCTACTACCTCACGCGCAGAGACCATATGCCACGTGAAATCCCGCACCGACAAGCCGCCCAGGAACGAGCCCCGTACATAGCCGCTGTCGGTACGGTCTTGCGGGCGCAAGAAGCAGCTGCGCCGTCCCTGCAGGCTGGGCACAATCAGTGCTTGCTCGTACAAGTGCAGTCCAGCCTGGGTTTCGAGCTGGCGCAGGTCATCGACCGAGCCCTTGGCGCCCGAGGCTACGCTGCTGCGGAGCCCGCGCTGGCGCTCGGCAACGAGCGCCAACCCGCGGGCGTAGCGTCGCTCCTGCACAGACCTGGCTAGAGCCTGCAGGGCCCGCAGGTAGCTTTCGCACTCTGCACGAAAAGCATCTTCCCGTGCTTCCGCCGCCAGCGCCCGCTGCCGCAGGGCCCTCTGCCGCGGCAGCCAAGAAAACGAAGCCAGCCCGGCGGCCGCCCCCGCGAGCAGCGCGGTGGGGGCAAAAACAGCTGGCGCGGCGCTCGCCGGCTCGCTTTCGAGCAAAGGACAACGCCTTTGCACCCAACGTTCCGGCCGGGGCAGGCGCTCAAGCTCGGCCAGGCTTACGGTGGTGCTGGTGCGCATGTTACACCACAGGACAAACACGCTCACGCAGTCCAGAAAGAACGCGGACCACTCGCAGCCATAGTCTACGTAAAGGATCTTGACCAAGCTCAGGCAGCTCTGCCCGAGCCACGGCTTTTGCCACTTGGCGGGGTCCCGCCAGACCGAGCCCGCGGCTCGCCGCTGCCGCCGCCCGCTGGCACCCAGGGCGGCACAAAGTCGGGCGGAAGAAACTTGGCTAGCACGTCCCAGATATGGCACCCTCCCGCCCCGTCTGCTCGGGCAGGCCCAGCTGCGCATTACCGCGCGGCCGAGGCACCTTGCTCTCCAGCAGCGCAAATAACTCCAGCAACTCTTCGTAGGAGAAACGCTCTCCCGCCTGTATCGCGTCAGACAGAACCGCCAGGTTGTCTTGCGCTAGCTTGGCCACGTTCTCCCCCGCCGCGCGCGACGTGACCAAACGCGCCGAACCCATAGTTTCTTCCGCCGACCACGCGTCCAAATTGTCCTGCAGCGCTATCACCGTCAGCACGTCTCCGTCGTTGTCCCCGTTAAAGGGTATTTCCTCGATTGGGTTCAGCGTGATGCAAAGCCGTTGTGGCAGCAGGGCGTCTGGGTTGCCTAGCCCTACACGTTGCTCGTCGTACCGGGGGCGCACGCTCAGGCAAGACGGGGTCTCGTAATACATCCCTCGCTTGGGTAGCATCACCGTAAAGAGGCGCGTGCTCTGCGGGGACAACGTCGGCTGCCTGTTGATTACCACCTTGCTGCCTTCAACCAGGCTCATTTCCAGCACGTCGCCTTCCTCTATCCACGAAGAGTAAAAAGCCATCCAGTTCCTCCAGCCGGCAGCCCGACGCATACTGCGTTGGGTTCAGCACATCCCAGCTCCGCTGTCCGGCCCTCTGCCGCGAGCTGCAGCTGGAGGAAGACAGTGACACCGGCTGCTGCTGCTGCTTCTTTTTCCTCTTCCAGAGCAGGCCGACGCTGGGGTACACATCCCCGTAGGCCAGGTCCGGGTTATGGTCCAGCATAGCCGCCGCCTCCGAGTCACCCTCCGGGGACGCCCGGGCCGTTTGCAGCCTCGCTTGCCATTCCTTCAAAGCGGCGCGCGCGCGCTGCACTCCGTCCACCGCCCCCCGCACCGCCTCCAGGTTGTGCGGGCCAATGTACACCCGCTCGTACAGGCTCCGCAACAGCTCCAGCCCCAGCACCACGTGGCCTAGGGGACCAATGCGTTGCAAATCAGGACTCCACGCCCCGAGTGATCCACGCGCTTACCCAGCCCGTTCTTCCGGAACTCCCCGTCCTTGCGGCTGAGAAGCTCGCTCAGATTGCGGGAGACCTGCGTCGCGTCTGCGGCTGGGCGCCGCCCCCCTCCTTCTCGCCCGCCCCGGTCCGCCTGCAGAACAGAGCGCTCCAGGAACGGTATGCCGCCAATAGAGTCTGCTGGTATTCCAGCGCTAGCTTGTCATCCCGACACTGCGCAGCCAGCAGCAGTAGCTCTCCGGCAGAGGCGTAGCTTCCCGCCGCCAGGCGCCCCTGCTCCCACAGGTACTTTACCTCCCAGCCGCAGCGCAAAAGGTCCACCGTCTGGTTTATGTTGTCCACTAGGTCCCGCCCGTAGTCCAGCAGCGCCTGGCGCCCATCTAGCGAAGCACGCACAACCGGCAGCAACGAGCGGCTCGGGGTTAGGCAAGCGAACCGAAACGCCCGGTGCAGATCAGCCCTTAGCCCTAGCCTCTCGGCCGGCAGGCTCTGTCTAGCCAGCAGCGTGCGCCAGTACATGGCCGGCACCGGCAATAACGACGACGACGACGACGACGGCCTCTGGGCACTCAGGTCGCCAAACCAACCGAGCCCGTACTGCCCGTCGCTCGTCTGCTCCAGCGCCAGCTTGCTGAAACTACACGGAAAAGAAAGTCCCTGCTGATCGCGCACAAAGGGCTGCATACCCCCACAACCACCGTGCTTCGCCGCGCACTCCAAAGAGCTTCTCTTCTGTCCTGCCGTCGCCGACAACACACACTTGACAATGAGGGCCCGCAACTCCTCCGGGGGCAACAACCGGTTCCTGGGATCTTTTCGCAACCTACGCACCGACAGCGGTTCCTCCAGAGCCTCTTCCACCTCGCCCTCTGCCGAACGCTCCTTGTCGCGCGCGCGCAGCCTGGCCACCAGTTCACCCAACAACGCCAACCTCCGCGCGCACGCCTGCCGTGCCTCCTTCAGGGCCGGCGCCTGCTCTAGCTGCGCCTGCTCCGCCGGCGGCAGGTCGCGCACGAAACGCCGGGAGGGGCCGTTTACCCGCCGGTTCATCCCCAGAAACGCCAGGCGCTGTAGCCTCTGGAACAGGCTCTCGTGCAAAGCCTGCTCCCGCACCCACAAGTGCACCGTCGCCGTCAGGTTATGACCCACCAGTTCCAGCTGCAACACCTCCAGCACCTGCTCGCTACGCACCAGCAAACATTCCAGGGCCCACGCCGCCAGACGCCCCGCGTCTCTTTTCTCGGACGCTACCCGCTTGGATACCAAATCACTGGCCCGGCGCCAGCCATCATACGCCCGCTGCGAGCCCGCCTGCCACAAGCTGGGCGACGCAGCGGTGGCCGACAACTCCGCCACCACCTCTTCCCCCAACAAATTCTGACGCAAGCTCTCGTCCCAGTACGCCAGGCGCGCCACCGACCTTCGCGAATAGTCCGCCTCCTGGAACAGCTCGGCTGCTTGCTTCGTCAGCTCGCCACGCACGTCCCCCACCGGCGGCTGGCCCCCTGAAACAGGCGCCGCCGGTGCGCTACACCACTGATCAAGCCCCAAGACTCGCGCACCCCCTCAGCCTCTGCCTCTGTCAACACCGACGCCTGCCCCGGGGCACGCGCCGCCCACATCTTACCGCCAGTACGCGGGACACCCGTCTCCCACAAAAAGGCCCCGCAATGCTTGCAAATCATCGTCAGCGCCTGGTGCACCGTCCGTGCAAACTGGGCAGCAAGAACGGCTCTGGAAATTCCATATGAGGCGAGTGCCCCGGACATTTCAGCAGGTTCCCATCACACAAGTTGCACATCAGCGTATGTGGCTCCACAGACAAGCTCGCATCCCCGTACGTAAATGACGAGTCTCGCGCGTTGCCACCTGACAGACACCCCGTCGACACGTCTCGTATGTCCTTGTCCGTCGCCAGCTCCGCTTCGACGACCAGATGCGAACCATCGCTATGCCTCACTACCTCGGCACCACTCCACCCTGCAGGCCGCCACGCTTGGCGTAACTGTCGTTGCTCCATGGCGCCGCCTTCTCTCTTGCTCCTCCCTCCCCACCCCTCCCTCTCAAACGGATCTTGGAAATTCGGGCTCAAGCTGAAAATAAAACAGTCAAGGAGCCAGCTTTGATGCGCGTGTTTTTTCGGGGGGGGGACAGGGGGGGGGAAGAGAAAGAGGAGGGAGGGAGGGAAGGGGGTAGGCGGCGGTGGAAGCTGCGGGGAGGGGGGGGAGAAGGAGACAGAGGGAATGAGGGGGGAGAGTGGATGAGGAGGGGTGGGGGGGGGGCCAAAATACAATGACAAGGAAAAATTTGCGACTTTAATTACAATGTTTTTTCTTTCCCTTGCGCGTCGCCCTAGTTTGTCCCTTGGATGTAAACCTTGCTGCGGTCCTGTTTGTTCGTGCCGATCAACACAAAGTACGTTTCACCGGCGCTTTGATTGGTCGGCAGGTCTGGCAATGCCTCTTCGTTCTCCTCCTCTTCCCCCTCGTCGGTCAAATGCACAGTCCCAGCTAGTACATGTACCTTTACCGTACTGTTCTGCAACCAATCCATGCTGTACGTATAGCTTTCGCCCAAGCGCTCACTGACCTGCTTATACACGGTATTAGACAACGAAAACGCGCTCGACGCGCAGTACAGCTTGTAGCGAACTAGATTTCGGTAGTGCACCAAGGGCACGGGCAGCAGCAGCACCAAAGGAAACTGCAGCAAGCGGGGCGTCTTCCAGTCCCGGTCGACGCGCCACAAACGAAGCTCCTCCTCGGCTTCGGCTATGGCAGCTCGTAGCACCGGCGACAGGGCCGACAGACAGCTGTACCCAAAGCTGCCGCAGCCCTTGCTGGGGTCGAAAAACCTCTTCACGTCCCACGTCCCCCCGCCCAGGCTTTCTGCTTCGTTAGTTGGATTCCACCAGCTTGAGCGCTGCATCGCGTGGTACCCCTCTCGCCGACGAGAGGTAATCAGGTATGTAAGAGAATCCACAAATGAAATATAAGACAGGGCAAGCTGTTTGTGGCTGCCTTCGCTCCGCAGCCTGTTGAGTAACCATTCGATCTTGGCGGGTGTGCGGGCGGGCCTGTCCGTCGCGCTCCCCCCCGAGGATGATCCCGCACCTCTCGCACCGCCGCTAGAGGGGAAAAAGGAGGAGGATGACAAAGAAGAAGAAGAAGAAGAAGAAGAAGAAGAAGAAGAAGAAGAAGAAGAAGAAGAAGAAGAAGAAGAAGAGGAAGAAGCAGGAGGCACGCCGGCCCCTGCCGAACCCCGCGCGCTACTGCCGTCAAGACCCAGCACGCGTTCCATGAATGAAGAGGCTTCTTATAAAAAAATCAAGGACTTTAGTTTTAGCCTAGCTCTTGTCCCTTCTCCCTCTCTCTCCCCTCCCATGGTTTCCCCCCCCCCCCCCCCCGGCCCCTCTTCCCATCTGCTCTTGCCTTACCCCGACTCCCCGCCCCTCCCCCCCCCCTTTTTTTTCTTGCTTCCTGTTCTCTGCCCTCTTTTCCCTCTCTTTCTCTGTCCCCGAGAAAAAAAAAACTAACAAGCCTTAGGAAAAAAAGAGGGCGGGAGAACATGTACCAGCTACCGCTGCCCCCCCAAAGCTTCACCGACGACGACCCGTCGCTCAAGCCCGCCGAAGCTAAGCTTTTGCTTAGCGTAGCTCACAAGCAACTGCGCGGATGCTTGGACGGGACGGACGCCCCTGCCCCCCCCCGGCAGTGCTCTCTGCGTCAAGCTTGGAACTACACTGCTGAGACATTACGCTTCGCAGTATTCACTAGGCCATCCGCGGGTTCGGCTCGACCTGGTAGCCTCTCCATCCTACCTGCCGCCAATTCGCACAGTAGGTTTTTGCCACTTGTTATGCTGGGCTCTGAGCGCCTCCTACATGTTCGAACATCATTGGAATAAGCGCCCACTGCGCGACCAGCCCCTGCCCTCTACTACTAGCAGTACCGACGCAGCAGCTGGGATCGCGCTAGAGCTCAGCAAGTGGGAAAAGTGTCTTTGCGCTTTAGCGGACAGAGGCGAGCCTACGCCTCCAGACCTCGCGGGCCTGCCCCTGCCTGCGTCCCAGATCCTGGGCGCTCGGAGAGAAAGGGACGCGATCCTATGCAAGCTACGACGAGAGGGGCACGGTAGCCTTCTGCCCTCCTCTGCCGGGGGGCTCGTCGCACCCCACCCCCTGGCGATTTGGTTCAGGACAAACATGATAGACACCGCCTGGGCGGGGCTGCAGCACTGTTTTTGGCGCCTATGTGCGCGTTTGTGGTTGACTCCCGATCTAGCGCGTGCAACCACCCAGATCGCCCCAGCATTAGAGACGCTCACGAATTGGTATACATTCCTTTCTTCCTGGTCCACGCTCCTGGGGCAAGCCCGCCCGCCGAATTGGGTACCTTTTCTAGGCGAGCGTGCCGACCTCAGCGCACCGGCTTTCCTCAAGCGACTGGGCTTGTCGAACAGTCCTGACATCACTGAAAGCATTATGCAGAGATTTGCAGAGGCATGCTGTGCCCAAAATCTCACGGGGTCATCTCAAGAACATTTTCGTACCGTGTTTTCCGAACTTCCAAAAACTCAACTCAGACCGACTGCGATCTTTCAGAAGCTGGCTTGTCCTTCCAGGCGGGAAAGCCTGCGAAGGCTTACCGAGCGTTCCAGGCCCAACGTCGCGGAAGTCTGGCGCCTAGGCGATTTGTCCGCTTTTAGCCCTGATGACCCATTGGATGAGCTCGTCTTGTCGATCGTGCAAGAGGCTTGTAATCTCATTCACAGAGCAGACGTATTAGCATCCCTGCTCTATCTTCCGACTCATTTTATTGCCTTGCATCAGCTCCCTCGCACGAAGCTCACCACGCAGAAAATGACGCCAAGCATGCGAAATGTCAGGCCCTCCTTGATCGCATGGGCCGGGTTTTGGTTTGTCTACGAACCTTCCACGCCGTCGCTTACAGCCTGCTCGAGCTTCCCGGAAGCTTTTGTGTACTGGGGCGCTTTGCTCTTAAGGGGCGCTTGTCAGGGGCGTCTTTCAAATGGCAAGCTGTTCTTGCAAAAGGGAGTTCCTGGCTTTGATTTTTTTTTGCAGGTTAAGAATGGGGCAAGCGCTTCTGCTGCGATCTAGTTATAAGCTTTTTTATTAAAGAATGTTGTGAGTTAAGAATATCTCCTTTTCTCCCTTGTATTGACTTGATTTCTTTTAATAGTTTTTTTTGATTCACAACGCTTCTTCTTCTTCCTCCTCCTGCAAGGGTGGCAGCTCGTGCAAGATTGACGCCTGACAAAGGCGTATTTTTGATTCTGTTGTACTCGTGTTCCCACACATAAAACACACGGCACGGGGCAAGCTGCCCCGCGCCCCCTCCCCCCCTCCAGCCCGCGCTAGCGGGCTGGGAAATTGTACGCGCAGCTGCGGGGCCGCGTCGTAGCCATCCAACAGCAGCTTCTTCGTGCCTGGTGCAACAGTCTCGGTCCTCTAGGGCAACTCACTGCAATTGGTAAACTGCTTTGTGCTGCATCTTCTAGCCTAGGTTAGCCTTTTCCAGCCTGTCCGACAGCTTGCACGCGGCGATTGAGGAACCCGCGGCAGGCTTAGAGGTCAACCCGCGCGTGATCTTCCCTCTCCTCCCCTCTTCCCCCCTCCCCCCCCCCGCCCTTTCCTCCCCCGTCCTCCTTCCCCAACACGAGGGAGAGAGGGGGGGGGGGGAGAGGTTTTGACACACCCAAAACAGGAGGAGAGAGGGGGCGCCCCGCCCCCCCCCCCCGTCATTTTTCCTTGTTCTCCCCCCCCCCCCCTTCCCCCCCTTCTCTTTCTCCCTTTCCTCATGTCCTGAAGGGGGGCACCCCCTCCCTAATTTACCAAACCCCCCCTGCCATTTCCCTTTTTTTGGATCCCCTCCCTCACCAACCCAGAAAAAAGAACAACCACACAAAACTGTGACAATAACGAAGCAGAGGAAAAGAGGCTCCCCCCCACCGAACTCACTTTTTGTCTTGCGTTTCTTTTTCTTCTCAAAAAAAAGATGCAAGTAGTCCCTGCCGCCGAATCCAGTGCGGCCCGCACATTTAAGGGCAAATACAAGGCAGAGGACGCAGTGGCCCTTCTGCCCTCAGGCGCACGATTACACCTGCAAGCAGGAGGCAAGCTGAGCCTGCTCCTCTCTCAGTCTGCGCAAGAGTGGCTTCCTGCTTGCGAGCGCTGTTTTACTTTGTTGGGATGCGCGACGCTCGCCGAGGCTGAACCGTGGCCCGACGACGGGCACTTTAGACTGTGCCCCCAACACGCACGCAAATTAAAAAAGAAACGCGAAACGCCTTGAGCGTCGCCGGCAGGGCAAGGCCTCCCCTCGTGCACCTTCATTTCCAGCCCGCATCGATGTGCTGGGCAGGAAACTGAAATTAGAGAAAGAAAAGCGGCAACAAGGCAGCGCGAAACAGCCGGTCCAGCAAAGAGCGCTGCCGGTACATAGTGCAACTTCAGAAACAAACGCCGGGGATGCCTCGTTCCGGGCGGATTCCAAGAAACTTGCCTCAACAATGCAAACCGAGCTAGACACGCGCTTTGTCTGTGACATATGTGAAAAGCGCTTTCCATCTCTAAGCAAGCTGACAACACACGTGCGCACACACACGGGTGAGAAGCCTTACGCCTGCAACCAGTGCGGGAGCAAGTTTGTGAGCTCTACCGGGCTTATAGTGCACAAGCGCGTGCACACGGGCGAGAAGCCCTATGTTTGCGATGAATGCAATACACGCTTTGCTCAATGGGGCCATCTTAGAGAGCACAAGCAAAGGCATGAAGAAAGCAGGAGTTGGAAGTACGTGTGCAGCTTTGTGTCGCACGGCACAGCTAAGTCCCATCCCGGCCAAGAATCACTGGCGTGCACGACGCGTTGCAAAACAGCGTGGTTGCTGGACTACCACGTGCAGTGTTGGCACACGGCGGAGGGCTTGGCCCAGCGCTTTCGCAGCGAGCAGCGGCTGGCCGATTTTCTGCACAGCCAGGGCTGGGCTTGCGACCGGGACTACGTGAACACGATCGATTTTGGGCTGTGCGAGGGCCCGGACTTTGGGGGCTTTGTGAGGGCCAGGCCGGATTTTCATATCCCGCTCTTTCAATCGCTACCGCACAGGTGCGTGCTGCTGGTGGGCAGCGACGAGTTTGAGCACCGGCGCTACCGTTGCGAGCTCACGCGCACGCATAACATTGCCACTGCACTGGCGATGCAGGAGGGGCTTGCCAAGCTGCCAGTCGTGTACATCCGCTTCAACCCACACCACTTTAAGGTAGACGGCATGCTGCACGACCCGTCCCTGGAGAGCAGGTTCAAGAAGCTGCAGAGCCTGCTGCTCCAGCTTCAACAAGGGCAAGTGAAGCTTGCTCAGCCGCGCGGCATAAATCTGTTTTATTTGTACTACAGCCGGAAGACGGTGCCTCCCGGCGCGCAGCCCTGGCAGCAGCTGGATGGCTTGTACGACATTTTGGACGTTGACGACGGCAACTCGGCCGCAGCTTCTTTTCTGCGCGACTGTGTAGTACAGGTAGAATAAAAAAGAATTCTGTTTCAAAAAGAAAAAAAGAAGACTAAGAAAAGGAAAAACTAAAAAGAAAAAGTTTTTTTATTAAAAGCTCGACAAAGTCCTCTAAACTTAGCACCGACTATGTTTATCCCCAAGCCTTGTTCGTGCGTGGTGTGAGGAGGGGTTGGAGGGCGGGGAGGGGTAGTGGGCCCCATGGCAGAACCCGCAAAATTTTGCGATAAATGGACGCGCCGGCCCGGTCCTAAAATGCATCAATCAATAATGTGTATTTTCCAAGGGAAAAAAAGCGCGCCAGAATTGTGATCCTCCAATGAAAATTTCTTTTTTTCCATTCGCCCTTGATTTCGAGCGGGGAGGGATTGGGCGGGGGAGAGGAAGGGGGGCGGGGGAGAGGGAGGGGGGCGGGGGAGAGGGAGGGGGGCGGGGAAAAGGAGGAGGAGCGGGGGAGGGGGGGGGGGAGGGGAGGGAGCGTGTGCCCCGCCCCACCCCTCCCTTCTCCCTTTCTCCTTCTCCCTCCCTTCCCCCTCCCTTTCCCCTTCTCCCTCCCTCTCCCCTTCTGCCCCCTCGCATTGGATTTGCGCGGACGTGATTTTTATTCTCTCCTGTTTTCTCGCATGAAATTTGTTGCAATGTGTACGTGCGTGCGTATTTCCCCACCACTCACAACAGTCGCGCTGTTCTGCCAACAATGCAAGCATGCATTTTCCAGTGTGTCCAATCTTGCGGGCTCTTACTAGCTCTGCTAAAAAGAGCGCCGCCTGTGCCTGCTTTCAATTGGTTCTGTCGCCCGCCTTGCTGGTGGTCTAAGACTTGCCCCTGTGCAGGCAGCACCGAGCGCCGGGCCGGCAGTTCCGCGGCGGCTTGTTGCAGCTTCTCTTTTTTTGCTTTGAAATTAGTCTCCCGCCCAGTCCGCTGGAGCGGACTGAAAATGGGAGGCATGCCTCTCGCCGACGATGCGGGCTGGGGAGGAGGGGCGTGGGGGGGCATGCTCCCTGGTCTTTGTGTCACTCGCTGATCTAAGCCGCCTTTTCTTGTGGGGTCGAAGACGCTGCGCATTCTCACGCTTTCGCTTTTTCTGGCGGCGACGCGCGCGGCGCTTACGCTTCTTTTTTAACTTGCGCGCGTGTTGAAGGCACAGCCTAAAGTACCCGTCGTCTGCCCATGGCTCAGCCTCGGCGAGCGTTGCGCGCTCAAACAAAGTAAAACAGCGTTTGCAGGCGGGAGACACTCCTGTGCAGATGGAGGGGAGAGCAGGCTCAGTCGGCCTCCTGCTTGCAGGCGCAAACTCGCGCCTGTGGGCAGAACGACCCCGTGTCCTCTCCTCCGAACTTGCTCTTGAAAAGGCGAACCGCACTGGATTCGGCGGCAGGCGCTGTTGGCATGTCATTCAAAGAAATGCAAACAAAGGAAAGAAAAGAGTGGGTCTGGGGAGGGAAGAGGACTAGGGAAAGGTGAGGGCTTCCCCGCCTCTCTGCATTTTACTGCTGCTTGTCTGTGTGGCTTTTTTTTCTCCGAGTCTGTGGGGAACCACGAGCAGACAAGAAAAAGAAAAGCAGGGGTAGTGCAAGGGGGGGGGGGTTTGTGCCCCGCCCCCCCTCCTCCCCCCCTCTTCTCCCTCCATCTCCTTCTTCCCTCCCTTCCCCCCCCCTTTTCCCCTTTCCCTTTCCCTCCCCCCCGCCCCCCTCTTGTGTGTGTGTGCGTCTCTTTCTCTCTCTCTCTTCCACACCCCTTTCCTCCTTGTCTTCTCTCTCTTCTTTGCACTCAGGCGCAGAGAAGAGAAAAGAAGCAAGAAAACAAAGAGAGACTGCCATGGCAGCCAAGTCGGGCTCCTCGCCCGGCTTTCGGAGCTTGTTGGCCACGTGGGCAGCACGGGCCGAGCCGGAGCGGGCCCAGGTCGCGAGCCCCGCGCCGCCCCCCGTGGCAGCCCCCGCCCGGCACAGAGAACCCCCCCCGCCGGGGCCCGTGGGGGCGGACGTCCAGGGCTGGCTGCGTGAAAAGCTTGCGGCGCGCGGCGTGCCGGAGCCTGCGCTGGGCACAGTGCTCCGCACCGTGCAATACCGCGACAGGGCGGGTTTGCTGCGCCTCACAGAAGACGAGCTCAAGTACCTGGTGTCCAGCTCAGCACTAGAGCCTGACCTGGCGTTCCTACTGCGCGACATTTTGCACGAGCTCCGCGAGCCGGCCGCCAAGCCTCAGCCCCTTGTGACAGACCCGCCCGAGTGGGGAGAATTTGGCGCTGCTTTCAGCACGGACGATTTCGCAGGGGGCTTTTCACTGGGAGATTGGGGGGACGAAGGAGCTCAGGCGTACGATTTTAAGCTAGACCTTGCAGCCGAGCCGCAGCCGTCCAGCTGCGTGGACGTTAGAACCCCCGCTTCGACCAAAGAAGCTCGGGAGCCGGAAGGCTTTGCATTCTATGCAGACTCTGGGGGGGAGGCAGGCGACGCAGCCCGAGACGACTTTGAATTCGATGAATTGCCGGACGTTTTCGGCCCGCTCTCGCTTGTGAGTGCCGGTGGGGGTGGAGCGACGGGCCGGGGAGGGACAAATCCTCCCGCCGAGCGCCTGGGCAGCCTCGCACCGGGGCCGGGCACAAGACCCCCCCCGAACCCAGGCAGAGGTTGAGGGGTACCGCCGCGCGGCCGAGAAAGGGGAAGCGGTCGCGCAGTACGAGCTCGCCCAACGTTACAAAGTTGGCAAAGGCGTAGACAAAGACGAAGTCAAGGCAGCTGAATGGTGCACCAAAGCGGCCGAGCAAGGGCACGTAGAAGCGCAGTTTGATTTGGGAAATGATTACAGTTTTGGCAAGGGAGTGAAACAGGACTACGCTCAGGCTGTCAAATGGTACTCGCGTGCGGCGGAGCAAGGACACGCAACTGCACAGTATAACTTGGGAATCTGTTACGATCAAGGACAAGGAGTCAGCCAAGACCAGTGCCAGGCGGTTGAGTGGTACAGCCGCGCGGCGGAGCAAGGCTGCGCAGCCGCGCAGTACAACCTGGGCGTCTGTTATGCTCAAGGGCAAGGAGTGAAGCAGGACGACGCTCAGGCGGCCGAGTGGTACACCCGAGCAGCCGAGCAAAGCGACGCCGTGGCCCAGTACTTTCTCGCTAACTGCTATAGCCTTGGTACGGGTGTGGCTAAAGATGAGGCACGGGCGGCCCGGTGGTATAGGCGAGCAGCCGAGCAGGGCGACGCAAAGGCTCAGTACGAGCTCGGCTTATGCTACAAGCATGGCACGGGAGTGGCTAGGGACAGGGCCCTGGCGGTTCAATGGCTTACGCGTGCAGCAGAGCAGGGCGACGCCCGGGCCCAGCGCGAGCTGGGCTTATGCTACGAATCAGGCGCGGGCGTGGGGAGAGATAAGGCACGAGCGGCTGAGTGGTATACTCGCGGCGCTGAGATGGGCGACGCAGAGGCTCAGCGCCGGCTTGGCTTCTGCTACGAATCGGGCACGGGCGTGGCTAAAGACGAGGCTCGAGCAGTCGAGTTGTACACGGAAGCCGCCGGACAGCTTGACGAGCACGCGGCACTGGCCCTGGGCATCTGTCTGGCCGAGGGCCGAGGCGCGAAGCAGAACCACCACGAAGCCGTGCACTGGTATAGACAGGCCGCGGAGCAAGGAAACCCGAAGGCACGGGAAAGGCTAGCTGCGTGCTACGCTCGCGGGGTCGGGGTTGAGCAGGACCAGGCCTGGGCGCAGATCTGGTCTACCGGAGCTGAGATAGCTAGGCTCTAGAACGAAACGAGACAGTCGCTCATCACGAGCCAGGCCCTGTCAGCACCGGCAACGCTCTAGCTATTTCCCTCCCTCACCCCCCCCCCCCCCCCAAGGTTTGCGCTGGGTGGTCGACTCCAAGCGGGGCAGCAGCCCCTCAAGGTCGGAAAGTCGCACGGGATTTGAAATCTAGCGCTTGAAATGCATGGCCGGCCCGGTCCTAAACTTCTTCAATCAATAACATGTATTTTCCCGGAAAGAAAAGCGCGCCAGAATTGTGATCCTCCAATGAAAATTTCTTTTTTTTCATTAGCTCTGGTTTCAAGCGGGGAGGGATGGGGCGGGGGAGAGGGAGGGGGCAGGGAAGAGGGAGGAGAGGGAGGGGGGCGCCCCCCCCCCCCATCTTTCCCTCCCTCTCCCCTCCCCCCTTCTCCCCCGCCCAAGATTTGTGCGGACGGGATTTTTTTTTGCTCTCTTCTTTTTCTTGTGTAAAATTTGTTGCCAAATATGTGTGTGCGTATTTCCGGGGAAAAGCTCCAAAAAAAGTACAAGGAAAATTTTTATTAGAAGCTTGATAAGATGATCCTTTTTGGCGGATTGCTATGCCAAAGGATGGGGAGTGGAGAAAAGCCAGTGCACAGCGGTCGAGTGGTACAACCAAGGGGCAAGTCAAAGGCACAAGTACGAGCCGTAAATCTGAAAAAGATGAGAAAAGTGAGAACAAAGTTGTGTTGAACAAGGAATTTAATCGGGAAAAAATAAATGAAATGTTTTCCCGGTGGAAAGGAGCGGTGGGGGGGGGATGTGACGCCCCCCAGAGAGGCAGGCGACAAAGGGGGAAAATCTTACGTAACAAATAAAAAAGCAACAAGCTTGTACTTCTCTTAAATTCTTCTCTTTTGGTTGTAGACAACATGCAGGAAGCCAGCAATTGTAAGCGGGCACAACAATTGTACAAATTGATCCAGAAGCATGCCACCACCACTTCTCCTGACTGCCAGGAGTTGTTACAAAAAGCAAAAAGAATAATGGGACCAGGAGATAACAAGCAGGGCGCAACCTCCTCCCGAGCAGTGGTCAAGCAGGACGCAACCCACTGTGTGGTGGTCGAATGGAACAGTGATCGCTTGCAAAACTTTGCACCTGTAGTGGACTCCGTTGTCGGCGCGCTAACAGCTGTTGGTTCTGTAGTGATGTTGTATGTGATTCATTTATCCGCATAGCGCTTTCATTCAAAATTAGCTAAGGCACGATTTCAGCAAGCACGGCAGAAATGTAAAGCAAGCAGGGGCAGGCTAGTTGTGCTGGTGTTGAACAAAGGAGTCATAGCAGAAAAGCTCCAGATGGATAATTGGCCACAGGAAAACGACGTGGCCGCCGTCGTGACTGTTTTGTACCAAGACCAAGGAGATCAACCACAGCTGAACCGCGAGAATGAGCATAACAAGAAGTCCTTGGAAAAGCTTCCGGGGTCTTGTCAAATAAAAATGTTCACACGCGAGAAAAGCTCCGCGGGTCTTGTAAACTTTTTGGGATTCACAATGCTTCTTCTTCCCCCCCCCCCCCTCCATCCCATTTTTTTTCTCTTCATCTTCCCTCCCCCCCCCCCCTCTCCCCTTTTTTGCTGTCCCCCCTCCCCGCCCCCCCCTCCCCCTCCCTCAAGAGATTAAAAGTAAGGGAGACGGAAAAAAAACACATCAAAGACTACAAAAAAACAACAGGAACCAGATTCCAGCTTCTGGCAAAAACGGTGGCATCTGCAGGAGGTAGCTGGAGACAATGTCAAGGGCTGCCACTCGTAGCTTATTTCTACTAGGGTTGTGGCTGTGTCGGGCGCTGGATGCAGGCCACGCGCTCCCTCCCCGGCCCCCTTGGTGCAGCTGGAAATCCGCGGAGCCGCTTATTTTTACCGTAAGCCAGTTAGACATCCGGGGAGGCTTGCGCTTTGAGATGCCTGCGGGGCTTGCTACTGCTTCGCGCACGCGCGCACGGGCACGCCGGCTGCAAGAGCAGGAACAGCAGCCGTTGTACAAGGTGGACTGGGGGGACAAAACGCAAAGCACCTGCCCCGACCTGAGCGCGGGCAGGAAGTGCGAACACACGTACCCAGCCCCGGGCACGTACGAGGTAGTTGTCACTGGCGTGGTGCCCGACTTGGCGATGACGCCCGCGTGGCGGGAGCGAAACCCCACGGGGATGATGGTGGAGCGCATAGTACAGTGGGGAGGCCTGCGACTGGCGCGTACTGGCGGACAGCACTTCTACCGGGCACAGGAGTTGCTGGAGCTACCTGCCTTGTCACGGCTGCAGGACGCGGAGCTGGTGCGCAACTGGAGCTACTCGTTCGCGGAGCTCCCCGAGCTGCGCCTCGACCTGAGTGGGCTGCGCGTCCGCGACGCCGAGGACCTGACGGGCATGCTGGCCTGGTCGCCTCGTTTGGTTCCAGACGTACGTAGCTGGGAAGCTTCGCGCGTGACGAGCCTGGCGCTGGCCTTCGCGGGCAGTGGGGCCGATGAGATTCCCGGGCTGAACAAGCTGAACCTGTCCTCGGCGCGCAACTTTAGTGGGAGCTTTCTGAACGCCTCCAAGCTGCGAATTACGGGCAGCCTCCCGTGGGACATGTCACAGGCGACGGATGTCAGTTATCTGTTTGCGGGCATAGACACCTTGGACGCCAACCTGCTTAGCAGCTGGTCAGGATTTAATCTTTCGCGGGCGAAGACCGAGGGTTGGATGGAGAGGATAGCTAAACTGAGTGGCAACCTCAGCCAGATCTTGTGCCGGCCGGGCTATTTTTGGGGGCGGGCCCGTTACACGCTAGTACAGAGAGAGCAGTTCGGCGCCGGGCTGCTTGGAGTAAAGTCCGGGAGCTGGCAACTTGCTGCTTCCTGCGTCAAGAACGCCACTGCCGACGCGGCGATGACTGCCACTACGCCGCGCGTTGATTCCCGCGCAAGTGGAGTGCCCGGCGAATACCTGGAACTTACGGGCTCGGACCCTCAAGCTCGGCGCGTGGGGCTGCGCAGCCTAGGTCTGTACCCGTTCCAGCCGGGGGGCACCGACGACGACGTGATGCTTGCTGGGCTGTCTGAAATCCACGTAGTAGGTTCCGGCGACGGGGGCCAGAGTTGGAGTACCGTGTACAAAGCTGCCTCCGCGCCTGACCTCTCGCAGGGGTGGAACATCACCGCCGGCCCTGGGATCGACGCGGTAATAGGTAGTGCTTTCTATAGTCGTTTTCGCTTTATTTTCCCCACTGCCTACCAGCGCGCTGCCGCAGGCGCGGGCTGCACGACGCGAGCGGCGCTGGGCCACCTGGAGGTCTCCCTGATGGAACAAGAAGCGTCCTGCAATAGTTTTGAATCCACCAAGACGCCCACGCACACGTCTACGCTCACACCCATGCACTCGCCGCAAGTCACTCGGTCCGGGTCGACTAGCGCGAGCGTCACGGCCACCCCGAGTGTTTCCGAGTCACCGGCCGTGTCGGTGACTGCGTCGCCTACCGGTTCGCCCACGATGTCGGTGACCGCGTCAGTGTCGTCGACCCCGACGGCGTCGCTGAGCATCGGCTCCTCGCTCAGCAGTAGCCCCTCGCTGACCGCCACGGTGTCCATCACGCCTACCCTGACAGTGACACCAACTGCCTCTGCCACGACTTCTGCAACCGCCTCCGTCACTGCTTCTGCAACCGCCTCCGCCACTGCGTCCGGGTCGCCCACTGTGTCGGTGACCGCGTCAGTGTCGTTGACCCCGACGGTGTCGCTCAGCAGCAGCCCCTCGCCGACCGCCACGGCTTCTGTAACTGCTTCCGCCACGGCGTCCAGGACGCCCACGATGTCCGTGACGCTGTCAGTGTCGCCGTCAGTGTCGCTCTCCGCGTCGCCCGACATCAATGAGTGCGCCCGCCCTGACAACGGTGGCTGCGGAATAAACGGGGTCTGCACCAATACCTACGGCAGCTACACTTGCACGTGCAATGCCGGCTATTTCCAGGCGGGCACATGCACGCTTACGTCAACCGGCGACCTGTATGGCTGGGTTGTGACCGTCAGCAGCGGCAGCGCAAGCAGTGCCAACTCTGCTACGGACAATAATGCCAAAAGTTCCTGGGAGTCGTCGGGAGCCAGCGGTACTTACGGTACAACCATCAGCAGCAACATTTGTACCAACACCGCGACTTCCCCCGTGACCGTGGCGGGCGGTACTAACTATGCAGGTGAATACGTGCAAGTAAACCAGTCGCTAGGCAGCTACGCCAAGCTTTTGTCAGTGGCCGTGATCAGCACGTCGGGCCTTACCTACCAAAACCCTGTCAATGGCTGCCCTACACTTTGTAGCAGGTCCGGCGCCGTGTCGGAGTTGGCGGTGCTAGGCTCTACGGACCGGGGTACGAGCTGGAGCTACCTAGGCACGAGCGGCACTTGGAGCGGCTGGTCCGCGGGCCAGACCAAAACCGCGAGCCTGACCCTAACCCAGGATTATAATGCGTACCGCTTCGTCGTGATCAGGAACTACCTGACTTACAACTCCCCCGGTGCCAACTGTGACAGGAACGTGCTTTTGGGCGACATGAGAGTCACGCTGAACGTGCCGGTGTGGATCCCAGTTTCGCCGACGCCGTCCGCGACGAGATCCGTGACGCCCACGATCTCTGTGACGAGCTCCGTGACGCCCACGATCTCTGTGACGAGATCCGTGACGCCGTCTGCTTCCTCGTCGCCTGACATAGACGAGTGTGCGCTAGGGTTGTGCCGGTGGGGGGACTGCACCAATACCTACGGCAGCTACACCTGCAACTGCTGGCCGCAGTCATTCCCGCCATACACCGGGAGCGGCTGTGCGCGCGACTACGTCCTGCCCGAATTCAGCTTCGGCGATTACTGGAACCTTAGTGCGTCAGTCGGTTCTAGCTCAGTAGGAGCCGGGGGGACGGACGCCACCTGGGGTAGATACACACGCCTGTACGCAGCCAGCGCGGGCACTGATTGGGTCCGAATAGTGCACACGTTCCCGCGTAACCCAGTGATCAAGAAGGGACTAGCGTATGACCCGCAAGTAACCGGGATGAGGGACGCTACCCTGGCGGTACCCTAGTGGTGTCAATCGCGCTAGACGCCGGCGCCCCGCAGGTCATCTCGGAGGCCGCGTTGTCGAGCTTCACCTCAGTCACTAGCCTGGTCACTCAACCACTACCAAGACACACACCCGCCAGGAACGACGTCACCTTCAACAAGCTCTACCTAGAATTGCGAGCCTCAGCTGCCAACTCCGGGGTCAGGTTGTTCGGCTTCCGGCTCAACAACACCGGCGCGTGCCAGAACGTGACCGCGTGTATGGGCGGCCAGGCCTGCGTGTTGCCCGACAACCAGGACGCCTACAGCTGCGTCACGCCCTTCCACCTGTTTCGGCCGTCAGACAAGTTCTGTGCCGAGCCGGTGACCGAGGCAGTCTTCGACGCGGGCTTTAGCGTCCAGCTGCAACTGAGCCCCGAGGCCTGCGCGCGGGACCCGCCGTTTGTGTTCAGCGGCAAGCAACTGGTGTACGTCCCGAACGCCAGCTGGGCGCTGACCAATGAGTGGTCCAACGCCTGGACTAACACGTGGGCCGCGGGCACGTCGACCACGCGTTTTGCGGCGCAGCTGCGCCTCAGCGCGGAGGTTTCCGCCGTCTCGCAGCAGTGGACCTGGGACGCGAGCACCGGCCGCCTCAGTTCCGCAAACGCGCACGCCTCGTACGCGGCCGGTGGCTTCCTCAACACCGACGACAACCGGCTTAGCGTGTACGGCGTGGCGGCGGCCTCCAGCGCGGGGGCGGTGGGCCTGGGCGCGGGCTTTGCCTTCAACTACACGCTGTTGCAGCTCACCAACAACGGCATGCTGTGCCTCAACGTCAAACACGGCTTAGACTCAACGGCTACCCGTACCGGCCGCTCGGCCTGGTCGGGGGCGGCTGTACGCCGTCCCCTAGCAACATGCTCAGCTACTCGGGCTACGCCAGCAGCACGCTGCGGTTCGCGTATGTGGGTGACGGCGGCTGGTGCCTGCACAACGCCTACCCCACGGGCTGCGGCACCTGCGGCGGGGGGCACGTGGCCTCGATACTAGTCAGGTGCAACTCTATCGGTCTCAAGCCGGCGAACCTGCAGTGGCGCGTGTCGGCGACGACCGTTTGGGTCACGGAAGCCAACGGCCACTACGTCTACGCCAACGGCCACTACGTCTACTGGACCTCCGGCGGCTACGCCAGCAATGTCGGCACCTTTGCCGACAACCTACACCCGCGGCGCGCCGGCTTCCACCTGTACCGACCCTCGGACGGCTACTGCGCCGAACCGCTGCCGAACGCGGGGCTCGGCAATGCGGGCAGCTTGTACACCTTCCCCACCTACAGCAGCAGCAACACCTAATACAGCAGCCTGTGGAGCCTGACGAGGTCGAGCGCCTATGATTATACGAGCGATGCCTATCGAGCGTTCGACAGCAGCAGCAGCCTGTCGTGGCGGTCGGCCCCCAACAGCTACCTGAGCCCCAGCGGGGCTTACAACTCCCCGAGCTTCTCGCAGACCACTAACGGGGTCCCAGGCGAGTGGTTGCAAGTCAGATGGGTGGGGAGCACACCGATGGTTCTGTACAGCTTCTCCATCCAGGCAACCCCGTTATCCGCCGCCGCTTCCGCGTTCCCCAGGCGGCTGGCAGTGTGGGGATCCGCGCAGGCCAGCGACTCGCCCACTGCCTGGACCCTCCTGTACCGCAGCGGCGACGGGTCCGGCACGGGGGACGAACCTGCCTGGAACACTCCGGGCGAGAGCAGGAGCTTCACACCGTACGTGATTGCTTCCTTCAAGGTGTACCGGTGGGTGTTTGAGTCGATCTACACGCAGACCGTTACTTATGCTGAACTCACGGACCTCAAGCTGAACTTCCGTGGTCAAGCCGTGCAGAGCACTCTGCGCTTCACGCCAGAGGCCTGCTCGCTGCCCCCGCTCTTTGTCCTGTTCCAGGGGCTGTACGTGCTGTACAAGCCCGACCCCAGGTGGACCCTAGTGCAGGACTGGACGAACCCCTGGACCAACGGCTGGACTGCTACGTCGCGCTACCAGGCCAGGCTGCACCACTGGCAGGAGCTCACGGACTATACTATAGCGCAGTGGACCTTGAGCGCAGTGGGTGGCTCGAACTGGACCCTGCGGAGCAACTTTCCCAGCGCGCTGTTTCCCGGCGGGGGCTACCTCAACGCCCAGGACAACCTGCTCAGCGTCTACGGCGGCAACGACGCGGCGGCCGTGGGTGCGCTGGGCCTGGGCGTGCCGCCGGCTTTTACGACGACCATGCTGCAGCTCGGCAGCGACAGCTACTGCATGCACGCCGCGAACGGCGCGGACCCCCCCACGCTCTTCCTGTCTACTATCTGCACGCAGAACGCTAACAACCTGCTGGCCTTTTCCGGAGGCAGGCTCCGCCTGCCGTTCTTGGGCCCCGGCGACTACTGCCTGGCCAACAACTACGCGCCCTGCAGCGGTGACTGCGGTCAACAACAGCTGGCCTCGTACTTTGTCTCCCGCGACAGCGTTAGCCTGCGGCCGGATGCCCTGCGCTGGCAAGTCGAGAGCCCCAGCCAGCTTCTACACGTGTGGTCCGGCCGGCGCGCTTACCTAAACACGACGGCCAACGGCCTGCTAGTGTCGTGGTCGAGCGCTGTTAACCTCCCGGTAATGTACCCAGCTGCACGGTTTTCGCCTTTCCATTTGTACAGGCTGTCGGACAACTTCTGTGCCGGCCCGGCGGTGGGCGCGAGCTTTGTGAACGGCGGCGAGTTGGCGCTGGTGCTCAGCCCCGAGGCGTGCTGGCAGCCCGCGCCCTTCGTCTGGGACGCCGGTCGCATCCTGTACTTACCCCGCCGGGACTGGGCGCTGAGCTATTGCTGTACCAGGCCCACCTGGACCGGCTGGGCCAGCGGCACGCGCTACGGCGTGATGCTGCGCCAGGTCACGACGCTGATGGACACGACGCAGCTCTGGACGTACAACGCAGCTCTGGACGTACAACGCGACCGCGCAGACCATCCAAAGCAACGTGAACCTCGCGTTGTATATGAATACCGAAGACAACCAGTTGGGCCTGTACACAACCGTAACTACCATCGGCGTCGGTTCCGGGCCCGTGATGTTCAGCCGCTGGGACCCGCTGAACGCGATAGCCTTCCAGCTGACCAGCAACAACTGGTGCATGACGGCCAATACCGGCGGCACAGTGACTGCGTCCGCCTGTTCTTCGCTCGGAGGCACGGTGCTGTGGAAGGCAAGCGCTTGGCGAAGCCTCCTCCGGTTCCCGCTGCTAGGCGACGGGGGTTACTGCTTATATAATGCGTACCCCAACGGTAACGGGGCCCAAGCCTCGACCATAGTCCGGTGCAGCGCCACTGGTCTGCAGCCGTCTTTTATGACCTGGCACTTTACTGGTTTCACTATCCTAAAGCACAGCGGTACATTGCGCTGGTCTTTGTACGATAGCACTAGCCAGCACCTTGTAACTGATGCTTACAACCCCACGGTCACTACTGTTTTTCTGTGAGCTATAGGCGGGGTTCACTGCACAAACAAAAAGCCTTTTAATTAAAAAGAAGACCTTGAAAACCTCAAAACCCTGGGCTCTGTTACGAAAGCGGTCAAGGCATTGAGCCGGACTTTGGCGCAGCTGTGAGCTGGTATCTCCACGCTGCACAAGCGGGTCACGCTACCGCCCGGCTGGCACTGAGCTGGTGTTACTTCGAGGGCGTAGGCGTGCAGCGCGACAGCAAGCGCGCGGCCAAGTGGTACCGCCGTGTCCGCTGGTGGCTGCGGCCTGCAATAGTAGAAAAGACAACGACGTAGCTGATTCTTATTAAAACCTTTCTTTTCCGAAGTTGGCGGCGTCACGGTACATGCCCGCCGCGCCCCCAGGCCCGCCGAAGGGGGGACGCGGGGGGGGAGAGAATTCTAACAACCCTTTCCCCCCCCGTCCTCCCCCCCTTCCAGAGATTAAAAGTAAGAGACGAAAAAAAAGCACAGCAAAGACTACAACAAAAAAACAACAACAACCAGATTCCAGCTTGTGGCAAAGACGGAGCCTCTGCAGGAGGTAGCTGGAGACGATGCCAAGGGCTGCCACTCGTAGCTTATTTCTACTGGGGGTATGGCTGTGTTGGGCGCTGGATGCAGCCCACGCGTCCCCCGCCCCCCCCCTGGTGCAGCTGGAAATCCGCGGAGCCGCTTCTATTTACCGTAAGCCAGTTAAACAGCCCGGGCGGTTTGCGCTTTGAGATGCCTGCGGGGCTTGTTGCTGCTCCGCGCACGCGCGCACGGGCACGCCGGCTGCAAGAGCAGGAACAGCCGGCGTTGTACAAGGTGGACTGGGGGGACGGAACGCAAAGCACCTGCCCCGACCAGGGCGCGGGCGGGAAGTGCGAACACACGTACCCAGCACAGGGCACGTACGACGTCGTTGCCACTGGCGTGGTGTCAGACTGGGCGATGACGCCCGCGTGGCGGGAGCGAAACCCCACGGGGATGGTGGTGGAGCGCATAGTACAATGGGGGGTCTGCGACTGGCGCGCACTGGCGGGCAGCACTTCTACCGCGCACGGGGGCTGCTAGAGCTACCCGCCCTGTCACGGCTGCAGGACGCGGAGCTGGTGCGCAACTGGAGCTACTCGTTCGCGGAGCTCCCCGGGTTGCTCCTCAACATGAGTGGGCTGCGCGTTGGCGACGCGGAGGACCTGACGGGCATGCTGGCCTGGTCGCATCGTTTGGTCCCAGACGTACGGGGCTGGGAAACTTCGCGCGTGACGAGCCTGGCGCTGACCTTCGCGGGCAGCGGGGCCGAGGAGATTGCCGGGCTGAGCAAGTTGAGCTTGTCCTCGGCGCGCAACTTTAGCGGGAGCTTTCTGAACGCCTCCAAGCTGCGAATTACGGGCAGCCTCCCGTGGAACATGTCGCAGGCGACGGATGTTAGTTATATGTTTGCGGGCGTAGACACCTTGGACGCCAACCTGATTAGCAGCTGGTCGGGCTTTAATCTTGCGCAGACGAAAACCGATGGTTTGGTGGAGGGGGTAGCTAGGCTGAGTGGAAAACTCAGCCAGATCTTGTGCCGCCCGGGCTATTTTTGGGGGCGGGCCCGCTACACGCTAGTACAAAAAAGAGAGCAGCCCGCCGGGTTACCTGAATTAGAGTTTGGGGGCTGGAAGCTTACTGCCTCCTGCGGCAATAACGCCAACGCCGCCAGCGCGGCGACTGCCACCACTACGCCGGGCGTAGACTCCCGCGCAAGTGCTGTGCCCGGCGAATACCTGGAACTTACGCGCTCGGGCTCTCAAGTCCGGCGCGTGGGGCTGCGCAGCCTAGTTCTGTACCCGTTCCAGCCGGCGGGCACCGACGGGGCGTTTGCCGGGCTGCCCGAAATCCACATAGTAGGTTCTCGTGAAGATGGGGGTCGAGGCTGGAGCACCGTGTACAAGGCGCCCCCCGCGCCTGATTTCTCGCAGGGGTGGAACATCAACGCCAGCCCTGGGACCGACGCGGTAATAGGTAGTGCCTTCTATAGTCGCTTTCGCTTTATTTTCCCCGCTGCTTACCAGCGCGCTGCCGCAGGCGTAGGCTGCACGACGCAGGCAGCGCTTGACTACCTAGAGGTCTCCCTGCTGGAACAGGAAGCGTCCTGCAATAGTTTTGAATCCGTCGTCGTAACACCCTCCGTGACGCCCACGCCCTCGGTGCAAGTCACGCCGCCCGTGACGACGACGACGACAACGTCCGCCCCCATCACGCTTACTACTACTACTACTACTACTACTACTACTACTACTACTACTACTACTACTACTACTACTACTACTACTACTAGTACTACTAGTACTACCGCGTCGTCGTCAGTGACGCCCGCGGTGGTAATCTCGACAAATTCGGTGTCGCCCACGCCTACGTTCACGCCCTCGGGGCAAGTCATGCCGCCCTTGACGACGTCCGCTTCCGTCGTCACGCCTAGCACTACTACTGTTACTAGCACTACCAGTACCTCCTCAACTACTACTACTACTACACCGACCACGTCCCGGAGCCCCAGCTTCTCTTTGCCGACGGTCACGGCGCCAGGCAGCCTAACCCCCTCAGGGTCAGGGTCCCCCAACGTGGGCTACTGTGATCTGCCCAACAACGGAGGCTGTGGGCCCAACGGGGTTTGCAACAATACGCCGGGCGGCACGGTCCCCTACTGTACGTGCGCGCCCGGCTACGTTCGGGCCGGCGCTCAAGAATTGACGTGGCCCGACTACCTGTACGGCTGGCAAGTCCAGGTTAGTGGTGCCTCTTCAGTACAGCAGCAAGCAAGCAATGCTGTGGACGGCCTGGCCTCTACGCTCTGGGACAGTGGTGGCAACTACGGCCAGTCCACCACCACCGGCGCCACCGACGGGTTTTGTAATTTCACCGCGGCAGCCTCGCGCCGGTCGCAGTGGCTACCAACGGGGCCAGCTACGCAGGAGCCTACGTAAACTTCAACCAGACCTGGGGCAGCTCGGCGCGGCTATTCGCTGTCAGCGTGATGAGCGCCGGGTACTCCGCCGTCTCGGAACTGGTAGTTCTGGGCTCTAGCAACGGTGGCACAAACTGGACCTACCTGGCTACGAGCGGTCTCTGGAGCAACTGGGCCCCCGAGCAGACCAGAACACTAACCTTGGATCCGTCGCTTCCTGCTACTTACAACGCGTACCGTTTTGTCATCTTGCGCAATTTTCATTGGTACCCAGTCTACAACTCGATGTGCAGCTCCTCCGCCATCTTCGGCGGCCTCAGGGTCACGCTGAACGTCCCCTCGTGCGAGCTGCCCAGCCAGTCGCCCAGCCTGTCGCGTAGCAACACCCCCACCCCCAGCCCGACTCGCAGCGCCCGCGCGAGCCCGACGCCCAGCCCCAGCCTGACCGCCTCCGCCACGCGTTCATCTACCGTCAGCCTCACGCCGACCGGTAGCTCCACGTCGTCGCCTACCCCTTCGCTGTACTCCAGCCGCAGCAACACGCCCACCAACAGCCCCACGAATTCACTCACTTCCAGCCAATCTGTGCAAGCTAGCCAGTCGGCGACGCCGTCCGTGACGCCGTCCGCATCGCCAGACGTCAACGAGTGCACCGCCGCCAACAACGGTGGCTGTACCGCCAACGGCGGCTGCACCAACACGCGTGGCTCCTTCTACTGCACATGCAACGCGGGCTACGTCAACCAGAGCCAACTAACATCGCTCGGCAGCTCGTGGGGGTGGACAATCAGCGCCAGCGTAGCTAGTGCCGGGCCAGTGACAAATAACGTTTTCGGGGCTTACGTACAGCTAACCAAGTCCGACAACGTTTCCGCCAGGCTGTGGTCGGTTGGAGTCGTGGCTACCCAGCGCACTGTGTCTTTCGGTCCCAGTAACAACTGCGCACTGTTTGCTGGGTGCCTGGAGATTGCTGCCGTGGAGGCGTTGCAAATCTATGCCTCGAACAATCCCGCCAGCAACTCCGGCTGGGCCCTGCTAGCAACAGCCGGCGGTTGGACGAGCTGGGCCGCGGGGCAGCAAAGGGGCGTGGCTCTGACCTCCTCGTCGTCAGGTTACACTGCCTATCGCTTCGTGGTGTATCAACACTGGATCTCTTATACGGGGACGCCGTGTTTGCCCAACCCGCGCTTGGGCGACCTCCTGATAACTATTGAAGCCCCTGTTTGTATCCTCGCCTCCTCGACACCGTCCGCGACGCCCACTCTCTCAATCACGTCCACTCGCTCCGTCACACCGTCCGTGACACCAGCCGTGACGCCGTCCGCCACACCGTCCGTGACGGCCACGAGCTCGCTCACGCCCAGCCCCAGCCCGCAGATCAACGAGTGCACCGCCTGGACCAGCGCTTGCGACCAGACTCTCGAGACTACCTCATTCAGTTCCAACACCTTGAGCACCGCCTCAGCCACCTATACCATAAGTGCTTCGTCAGAAGGCACTGTCGCCGGCTCGGCGTTTGCAGAATTTGTCTACAGTGAAGGCTGGCGGTGCGTGGCTGGTACGTATGTATCCGGGTCCGGAATCTACGCTGGCGGCGTCAACACCGCTGGTGTTCCAGGAGAATACATTCAGGTGCAAATCAGTGTTCCACGTGTCATCACCCAGTTCATCATGCAGGCGACCGCGGCTTTAGCTCGGTCTCCACGCAACTTTACTCTGCTAGCTAGCAGAGACGGCGGCACGAACTGGACCACGCTGCTGCACAGACCGGCCATCAGCTGGTCGGCGGGGCTCGCCAGGCAACGATTTTTTATTGACCAGCCAGGGCCCTACAATGTGTACCGGTTTGTTGTGTCTAAGAGTGGCGGCGCTTCGAATGTAGCGATCCAACGCCTTTGGCTGCGGGAATGGTGCTGCCCTAGCTGCGCCAATGTTCCTGTTAGCAGCTACAATTGCACCTGCGATGCCAGGGCGCGGCTCGGGGGGGCCTGGGGCAGGGCTGCTACCAGCAAAACGAATGCGCCATGTGGCCGTCTGACAGCGACTGCCGCAGGGTGAACCGAGCCTTTTACTCGGATTGGTTTACCTCTCTGACGTACAAGTCCTGGACGCTTTCGCAGAGCGGTAGCTCGGCCTTTCTCTGGGCGCTTGTGGGCGCTTACACGGGCGCGTCTAGATGGGCCTCGGACAATGCCTACGACGTGGCAACTGGCGCCTACCTGGGCACTAAGAGCAGCGCGGGCATGGCGGGGGAGTGGGTGCAGCTCTCGCACTCGTCGGATAGAGTGATCACTAGCTACTCCTTTGGCTGTCGGCAGACAACCAACGCGCACGGGGTGTGTGCCGGCACTCCCGTCAGCTTTGCGCTGCTGGGCGGGTACGACTTAGTCAACTGGGACATTCTGTCACCGCAGACCAACCTCCCTCCATTATGGCTGGGGCACGAGAAAACCTGTGTCATTGATAACCCCGCCATGTACTCCCACTACAGATTTGTCATCACCCAAATACAGCCCAGCACCTCTGGTCAAGCTACGGTAGACGACATGTTTTTCAACGAGTGGTGCTACGAAGCGCTACGCCCCGCCATTCCTGGCGGAACCCGGGGGGCTGAATTTTCTTTTGTCAACCAAAAACATTTTTTTTTCTCTTTTTTTTGCGCGGGGGGGGGGGGTAGCAAGTTGTCTCCCCCCCCCCCCTTCCCCTCTGCTCTTCTTTTCTCCCCCCCCCCCCGTCCCCCCCCTTTCTTTCCCTCCTCCCCCTCTCGTTTCGGGGGAATGAGAGGGGGAGGTGTTATCTTGTTTTGGTGTGCAGACCTCTCTCAAGAGACTTAAAGGACAGAGCAAAAAGGGGGAAAAAAGAAAGCCAGTCAAAAAGAAGTACTACTACTACAACAACCAGATTCAGTGACAAATGGCAAGGGCTGCCACTCGTAGCTTATTTCTACTGGGGTTATGGCTGTGTTGGGCGCTGGATACAGCCCACGCGTCCCCCCGCCCCCCTTGGTGCGGCTGGAAATCCAAGGAGCCGCTTCTATTTACCGTAAGCCAGCTTGACGGCCGGGGCGGCCTGCGCTTTGAGATGCCTGCGGGGCCTGCCACTGCCCAGCGCACGCGCGCACGGGCGCGCCGGCTGCAAGAGCAGGAACAGCCGGCGTTGTACAAGGTGGACTGGGGGGACGGAACGCAAAGCACCTGCCCCGACCGGGGCGCGGGCGGGAAGTGCGAACACGCGTACCCAGCACAGGGCACGTACGACGTCGTGGTCACTGGCGTGGTGCCCGACTGGGCGATGACGCCCGCGTGGCGGGAGCGCAACCCCACGGGGATGGTGGTGGAGCGCATAGTACAGTGGGGAGGTCTGCGACTGGCGCGTACTGGCGGGCAGCACTTCTACCGCGCACAAGGGCTGCTGGAACTACCCGCCCTGTCACGGCTGCAGGACGCGGAGCTGGTGCGCAACTGGAGCTACTCGTTTGCGGAGCTCCCCGGGCTGCTCCTCGACATGAGTGGGCTGCGCGTTCGCGACGCCGAGGACCTGACGGGTATGCTGGCCTGGTCGCCCCGTTTGGTTCCGGACGTACGGGGCTGAAAAACCTCGCGCGTGACGAGCCTGGCGCTGGCCTTCGCGGGCAGCGGGGCCGAAGAGATTCCCGGGCTGAGCAAGCTGGATCTGTCCTCGGCGCGCAACTTTAGCGGGGCTTTCTGAACGCGTCCAAGCTGCGGATTACGGACAGCCTCCCGTGGAACATGTCGCAGGCGACGGATGTCAGTTACCTGTTTGCGGGCGTAGACACCCTGGACGCCAACTTGCTTAGCAGCTGGTCGGGCTTGAATCTGGCGCAGGCGAAAACCGAGGGGTTGGTGGAGAGGGTAGCCAGGCTGAGTGGCAACCTCAGCCAGGTCTGGTGCCGTCCGGGCTATTCTTGGGGGCGGGCCCGCTACACGCTAGTACCACCCGCCGGGCTACTTGCAGTAGAGTCCGGGGGCTGGCGGCTTACTGCCGCCTCCTGCGCCGCGAGCTCCACCGCCAGCGCGGCGGCTGCCGCTACTACGCCGAACGTTGACTCCCGCGCAAGCGGAGTGCTCGGCGAATACTTGGAACTTACGGGCCCCCAAGCTCGGCGCGTGGGGCTGCGCAGCCTAGCTCTGTACCCGCCGCAACCGGCGGGCACCGACGACGACGGGGCGCTTGCCTTGCTGTCTGAAATCCACCTTGTAGGTTCTCGCGACGGGGGCCAGAGTTGGAGCACCGTGTACAAAGCAGCCCTTGCGCCTGACGACGGCGACGGTACGCAAAAGGGGTGGAACATCCCCGCCGGCCCCGGGACCGACACGGTAATAGGTAATGCTTTTTATAGCCGCTTTCGTTTTATTTTCCCCGCTGCGTATCAGCGTGCTGCAGCAGCAGGCTGCAGGGCGCGGGCGGCGTTTGGCCACCTGGAGGTCTCCCTGCTGGAACAGGAAGCGTCCTGCAATAAGTTTGAATCCACCAACACACCCTCCGTGACGCCCACGCCCTCAGTGCAGGTCGCGCCGCCCGTAACAACGACGACGACGTCCGCCCCCGTCATGCTTGCTAGTACCTCTACTACTACTACTAGTACTACTAGTACTACTACTACTACGGTAACCGCGTCCATGACAACCTCTGTGACGACGACGCCCACGCCCTCGGTGCAGGCTACGCAGCCCGTGACGACGTCCGCCTCTGTCGTCACGCTTACTACTAGTACTACTAGTACTACTACCCCGACCGCGTCCCGGAGCCCCAACTCTTTGTTGACAGCCACGGCGTCAGGTAGCCTAACCCCCTTAGGGTCGCCCAACGCGGGCTATTGTGCTTTGCCCAACAACGGAGGCTGTGGGCCCAACGGGGTTTGCAGCAATACGCCGGGCGGCGCGGGCCCCTCCTGCACGTGCGCGCCAGGTTACGTGCGGGCCGGCGCCCAGGAATTGACGTCGCCCGACTACCTGTACGGCTGGCAAGTCCAAGTTAGCGGGGGCTCTGCGGCACAGCAGCAGCAGGCACGCAGTGTCGTGGACGGCCTGGCCTCTACGCACTGGAACAGCGGTAGCAACTACGGCCAGGCCAGCAGCGGCAGCAGCGGTGGGTTTTGCAATTTCCCAGCCAGCATCCTCGCGCCGGTCACCGTGGCTGCCAACGGGGCCAGCTACGCAGGAGCTTACGTTAACTTCAACCAGACCTGGGGCAACTCAGCGCGGATTTTCTCTGTCAGTGTGATCAGCAACCCGGCGCTTATCACTCCTAATAACCAAGGCGGCTGTACTGACAACGCGGGCTGCCCGTCCCACTCCGCTGTTTCGGAGCTGGTAGTCTTGGGCTCTAGCAACGGCGGCGTAGACTGGACCTACCTCGCTACAAGCGGTCTCTGGAGCGGCTGGGCCCCCGAGCAGAGCAGAACACTAACCTTGGATCCGTCGCTCCCCGCTACTTACAACGCGTACCGCTTCGTCATCCTGCGCAATTTCCATTGGTACTCAATCTACAACTTTATGTGCAGCTCATCCGCCATTCTTGGCGACCTCAGGGTCACCCTGGATGTACCCTCGTGCGAGCTGCCCAGCCAGACGCCCAGCCCGTCGCTTACCAACACCCCCACCCCAACTAGCAGCGCCAGCGCGACCCCAACGCCAAGCCCCAGCCTGACCGCCTCCGCCACGCGCTCGTCTACCGTCAGCCTCACGCCGACCTGTAGTGCCACGCCGTCGCCTACCCTTTCGCTGTACTCTAGTCGCAGCAACACACCCACCCCCAGCCGATCCGTGACCGCTAGTCAGTCGGCGACGCCCACGAATTCCGCGACGCCGTCCTGCTCGTTTACACAGACCATGACACCGACGAGATCTCCTAGTGCCACGCAGACGGGGACGCCGACGATTTCAGTGACACCCACGCAGACGGTGACGCCGACTGCATCTCCGAGCGTCACGCCCACCCAGACGCCGTACGTCAGCAACATTATCTACAATATCGGGGCGTCGAGCACAAATTCGATCACTCTCACTTATCCTTATAATCACCTCATTTCGTGCCCTAATCCTGTCAACAAAGCTAACTGGGGGCCTTATGTCGGTACTTATTCTGACACGTTTGCAGTTTCCTTTACGAACAACTACTCGCCTTACTCAGCCACCCTCACTGTTAGACGTACGGACAATACTGGGGGTTGGGGATTGAACCTGCAATTCACGTGCAGGGGGTATAACTTGTATTAAAAAAAGTAGTGGCGAGCGCCGGCTGTCCTGACTAAGAACGAATAGCATGTGCCTTCATTCTGCAAGTTTTTTAATTAAAAGAAAGAAAAAAAGAAAACCTCATTCCTGAAATTTCTGATTTTCTTTTTTGTTCACGGCAGATCTAGCAAACGACATATTGAGAAAAGAACACCTTGTGTTCCTTTGGCCCCCCCTTGAAACTCCTACATGCAGGCGTAATACCATTTCCTCGCTTGGCCAACGGAAAACAATTTTTTTTGCTACACCATAAATCTGAGCTGGACCTGGGGCGATCAGGGCACGGAGGCCAGACAAGGCTTGTCTTTTTATGACAAAGCTGCTGAAGTATATGTTTTTGTATAATTACCAACCCCGACAGTGTGTTTCAGATCCAACCAGTGGTGGCGACAGCAAGTACACTAGGTGGACCCGAAACACTAGCACATATAGTTTCTAGCGCGGATGTTCTGAGTGAGGAGATAGCTTTTGTCCTCCCCCCTTCTCTGGCGACACAAAAAGAGGGGGGGGGGGGGTTGCTGCGCAGCGGAGCCAGCGCGTGGCTAGAGTGGGGCGGCGCACCCCCCCCCCCCCCTTCTGCGAGGGGAGGGGGGGGGGGCAGCAGATGCGTCGATGATGCTGATGGAACTTTGGCGGGTTTTAGTGTGTAAACAAGGCTGCCGGGACTAGTCGTCAACGCCAAACCCCCCAGCATGAAACACACCAAAGCTGTGACGAGCAAACGAAGACGCACCAATCCGGGTGAAAGCCAGCCCCCGGGTGACGAGCGTAAGCTCACACGCTCGGAAATCAGAGAGCTGCGTGTGCAATTGTTTAGCAGGCCAAGTGGGGTGCGACCTAGAAGAAAAAAGCAATTCCGCCCGCTCTTTCCCCCCTCCGTTGCTCCTCAACCCGACGGGGGGCACCGTGCTGCTCCTCCCCCTCCTGCCCGCGCGGGTGAGCCCATGCCTTCTTCCCCACCCTTACCGGCCCCTCTATCCGGCGGTCAGCCAGGAGGAGCATGCGACCTGGTAGCGATTGCACAAAGGGCGATCGCGGAACTTGATGGCTGCCTGCGCCAGCAAGGCCTACTGGTGTTCCAGGACGGATCAGCGCAGGCGCTGGCAGGCAAGATCCGTCCAGCCAACCACGACCGTCATGAGCAGCACACAGAGGGTGTGCAGTGTGTGCTAGGAGCTACGCGCATACAATGCGTGGGCAGATCTCGTCTGAGCGCCTTTGACAAGGACACAAATTTGCTGGCTTGCATCAAGTCTATTTCCGTTTATCCAGCTGCGCTGGCCAGCGCAGCAGAGCTGCAAAATACAGTCATGCATGAACTTGTGCACATAGTCGCTCATTATGTAACGAAACATCGCAACTGTCTGACACCAGACAGTGGGCGCTACGTTGCAGATCTTGATAGCCGCTCTGAGGAAGGCCTATGCCGTTTGGCCGGGCGTTTGTTCGCCGAAGGGCGCAGTCTGGATTCCGGGGCTGCGTGTCTGGAGCTTGGGCAGCGCCTGGACACGATGACGACTCAGTGGTCGCGCTCGTCGTCATCGTCGTCGTCGTCAGCGACGGCGGCTGAGCTACGGCGTGTCCCGGGCTATGGGCATGCGGTCGAATGCGCGCGCAAGCACGGACTAGGCTTTGCACAGCTTTTTCTAGCTGTAATCGAAAAGGGCAGCATCAATTCGGTCTTAACGTACGGGCCCGGCGCTTCCCTGCAAGCTCCCTGATTAATTATTACGCGGGCTAGAACTTTGGGCCTGATTAAAAAGAAATCCAATTTCCTTGATAGAATTTATGTGAAACTGCGGGGTGAGGCTCATGGTCTGATGAAGATTGTCGAAATTTAATTAAGCGTAGTACGCTGAATTGTTTCGGCGCCCGGAAGCAAGAGAGAAAAAGAAAACAATACAATAATGTTCTTTTTTTCTTCTTGTTAGTGTGGATCAAGGTAGGGCCGTCTGTGCCAGAATTTCCAGTGGATTCTTCTGTGGGGCTTGTTGCTTTTGACAAGCTAGGAGCTGATGCAAAAGCTGCTGCTGCTCCAAGAGCTGTCGCTGGTGCTGCGAGAGCTGTCGCTGCTGCTGCTGCAGGAGCTGTTGCTGGCGCTGTAGAAGTCGTTCTTGCCGCTGCTGCTCTTGCCGCAGCTCGTGTTGCCGCTGCAAGAGCTGCTCTTGCCGCGGCTCCTGTTGCAATAGCTGCTGCCGCGGTTGATGTTGCTGCACGAGCTGCAAGAGTTGCTGTTGCTGCAGCTGATGATGCGACGTGTCCGGCGGGGGTTTCTGGTAGTAGTCTAGAGCTCTCTGCAGTTGCTTCAGCTCACGCTGCAGCCTGTCCAGCTCCTCATTCACCACCGAGAGAGCCAGCGCAGGCAGGCAAACCTCTGCGTCCGAATCCAGCCACCACCGCAGCCACGCCTGTAACCACTCTTGGCAGAATTCTTTGACTTTAGTTCTGCCGCTAGACTTATCGACCATTGTTTGGGCCAGAACTTCCAGTTCTGCTAAATTCGTGTACCATAATTTTCGCTGATCCTCGCATTTCTGGCAAACACTCTTGACTTGTTCCCACCAACGCCCCCAGCTTTTGCGTAGCTCTTGGAAAGTTTGATTCACACGCGTTAAGCGAGCTTCTGCGAGCTTCTCCCCCTTAAGCTTATCCCCCGTGATGATGTCCCGTGGTCTGATGCCCATGGCTCTGACTACACTGCCGGGGATTTTTTTGTGGAGCTCAATGGGTGAGATTGTGGCTGGCCTGCTCAACCGTTTATGTAGTCTCTGTTGTGCATCATGCAGCGCCCGAATCTCGCTTTCGTGGCGCGCAATCCTATCCTGGCAGGTCTGGATTTCTTCTGGAGTACCGCGCGTTGACGGGGTGCTTGGCTTTGGTGCTGGCAACAGACTCTCCTGCGCATTGGTTGCCTCTCCTGCGCAAGCCTCCTCAGACATCGAGCGGCACCGCTTGCCACAGCACTCGGTGGCCGCCATTACTGCTTTTACTCATCGAGGGACGCACTATCCCCTCTGAGGGGCGGGCGGGGCACCCCCCCCTTACGAGAGAGAGAGGGACAGACAGAGGGGGGGGGGGGGGGGAGTGCGGCTTCTTTAACAAAGCCCCGCCCCAGACGTTCACAAACTTTTGTTGGCGCTTTTGGCCGACATGTGGAAGCGGGCCCTCGTCGAAACCCACAAGCGCCTGTGTCTGGAGCACTCGAAAAAGTACCCGCAGCTGGTCCTGGCGCTGCCCGAGGAGCTGTGGGCGCTGGTCTGTGCTTTCGTGGCCAGCGATCCCTTGTGGCTTTTTGCGGTTTTGGCACGCGTGTGTCGTGCGAGCCGCGCGCTGCGCCCCCGGCAGCGCGCCTTTGCTCTGGACCTTCAGCGAATCACGGGCCCCGTCCCTCGTCAAGTCTGGCAGGAATGGGCCAGCTGCGGGTCCCTGCGGCTACCTAAGGATCCGGCGGAGAGGCTACAAGTCTGCGCCGAGCTGTGGCGCACAAGGACGCAAGTGCACGCGGTGGTCGTGGAAGGCCCACGGCAGTCGGACTTTGCGGCGCTGGCTTTGTTGTGGAATTGTGAACGTGTTTTGCAATCGATCGTTACCAAGCCAGGGAGGGAAGCTCTGTCATTTATTCCCTCGGCCCAGCGGCTGACGGGTGCGGGTCTAGGGCAACTCACCGTTCTGCGGGGCCTGCGCTATCTAAACCTGAAGGGGTGCAATGTGGCCATGCAATATGTGGTAGAGGTAGTGCGCAGACTGCCCCAGCTGAAAGGCCTCGAGCTCGGGGTTTATACTAGCCCCACATGTCCAGGCCCAGGTGCTCTCGGGCGTAAGTACGCTCCGGAGGCTGCGGATTGCCAACTGTAGCCCTATGACCAACGTGGGGCTGGCTCATTTGCTAAAGCTTAGGCGGCTGCAATGCCTGCATCTGAACAATAACGCCCGCTTCACAAACGAGGGTCTCGCGCCCTTGTCCTTGCTAGTGGACCTGAAGCGAGGCTGCGAGGCCTGGCACGGCTTTCCGACGGAGCGCTGCTGCACCTGTCCACACTCAAGAACCTGTCTCACCTGGACCTGAGGGATTGCCCCCTGCTCGGCGACGGTGCGCTGGTGTTTCTGGCCAAATTGCCACGGCTGAACAAGCTATATCTAGATAGGTGTGTACTGATTACGGACGCCGGCTTGGCCCACTTGCCAAGCCTCCGCCCCCTGCAGAGCCTGAGCACCCGGGGTTGCCCCCGGGTGACAGCAGCTGGGCTAGAGCTCTGCAGGGGGGGGGGGGGGGCACTGAAAACTAGGAGCGAGAGAAGAAAGAGGCGGGGGGGGGGGGGGTGGATGAGAGAAAGCACGATCTGTCCCTGTCCTCTCCCCATCCAACTTGAAGTACAGATTTATTTCTTATAATAAAAAGTTTTGCACCAAACTGAAGTTGTTTTTTTTTAATTTATTGGTGCAATCCTGACAATACAAAACTTATCAGAACCCCATTCGCCTCGTCTGCTTAATTTGCACGCTGATCTCTGGCGCAGTGTGCTTATGTTCATGGATTGGACCGAGTTAGAGCCCCTTTGCCTAGCCAGCCGCAGATTGTCGGAACTGCTCCAAAACAAGAACGTTTGGAGGCGCTTGCACATCAACACCGTGGCTTTGTGCAGTGACAAGGATACAAAGAGCTTCGCAAATTGGTGCAACGTTTGGCGCCGGGCGGGGGTCACCATTGGCCACGTGGACTTTCACTACGGATTCAGGCAAGAGCCCGCTAGGTCCGCCCTGCAGGGCCTGCGAGCTCTTAACATCAACCAGTTGTCGTTCAAGCAAAGCGCTTGTTTGACGGACGCCGAGCTGGCGCACCTAGCGGGCTCTCACGGGCTGCACAGCCTTCACCTTGGCCGTTGCTTTCAAATCACAGATGTAGGACTAGCGCACCTAGCGGGCTTGCGCGGCTTGCGCAGTCTGAATTTGTGTGGATGCTTCAGAATTACCAACAAGGGTTTGCAGCACCTGTCGGGTTTGCGTAATTTGCAACAACTCACACTATACGACTGTCGAGGGATAAGCGACACGGGGCTAGCGCATTTGCAACAGCTCCGAGCGACGCAGTATTTAAATCTTGGCAGCTGCTCCCAAATCACGGACGCAGGGCTGGCGCATTTGTCCGAGATGCGTGAGCTCCGGGAGCTAAGCTTGGCCTTTTGCACACGCCTTTCAAACGCGGGGCTGGCGCGCTTGTGTGGTTTCCCTAAGCTCCGACGCCTGAGGCTAGCTGGATGCTCTGGGCTTACGGAAGAGAGCCTGCCTTACCTCGTGCAAATGCCTCGGCGCTTGCGGGAGCTGGACCTCTCTTATTGTCCGGGCATTACCGGAGCGGCGCAGGCAACGCTGGCCGCTAAGCTTCCGGCTCTTTGTACAGTCGATCTGACAGGGTGCGGGGTCGACATAGGCCTGCTAGCGTATTAAAGGAAAGACAAAAAGAAGAAAAAGAGCAAACGAATTGTCTGGCGTTGTCACTGTGTCTGTTGCTGCCGAGCGCGACAAAGCTGTAAATTATGTGGTTGTTACAAAATTGTATGTTTAATAAAATCAAAACACAGTCCTCCAGGGGGGGGGCGCCCCCCCCCCCCTCCATTTCTTTTCTAAATTTGGATTCTATGACCTGTGCCTTGCGTGTTGCATTAGGCTAAGCCAAGGGGCCGGGCCGAGCACCCTTGCTATGGCAGACTTTAGCGCCGTCGACGTCGAGGGAGCAGACACCCTATTTAGTTTTCGCTTTGCGTTTGCCTCGATCCCATTTGCTGAACGGCCTGTCCAAAAACAAGTCCCAGCTTGTTACTATTGCGACTCCAAGGGAAAGAACAACGCTTCTAATAAGTACTCAGCTACTCACAACCCCGAATCCAACTGGATCTGTCGGTGTTGCTCCAAGTCGAACCATGAAACCTGTTCGCATCTAGACATGCATTTCAATATTCTGCGCATGAACCCGATCAAAAGAAAGCGTCGGATGTAAAAGTCAAAGATTTGCTGGCACATCTGATAGAGGTCTTTGGCTACCCCACGCTACGCCTAGAGTATCAATACCCCAACCCAACAAACGAAAGGCCTTACGTACAAGAAGAGGTCTTTTCTGTTTTCATGTACATTCCTACGCAAGTCGTTGAATCTCTTCTGGGCAAAGTAGATCTGTACGGCTAAATTGCCAAGATGTTATCAAAGCTAGGAAAAAAGGTTATTTGCATAAACAGTTTCAACTATGCGCAGCTTCAGTCCGCCTTGGTCAAAGCTCTCAGGGCTACTGCGTCTTGCATGGAACAATATGAACAGGACGACATTGTTGCCAACAAGTGTTTCCCGTACTTGGCGTACCTGGAAAAATGTGCGGTGGAGTACGCCAAGATCCAAAACAAAGAGAAGGCAATTAAGGAAGCAAATGCCATCTTGGTCAAGCAAGGACTTGCACACCTGACAACACAGGTGCAGTGTACTACCCCGAACTGGTAGTAGTATTTTTTTTTGGTAGCTCTATCCCCCGGCCGTGCATGAGCCTGTCTACCAGGAGTGCTGACGTGGCCTCGTCTCTTTTTGCCACGCCCGTGCGCGCGGGAGAGCGCGCTAAGAATGTACAAAAAGAAATTAATAAAAAAATCCCTGACAAAGTTTTATTCTTGGCACCGAGAACCAAGAGAGGGAGAGGGAGGGGGTGCCCGGCATGGCGGGGGTTAGTGGAGGCGTTTCATGTATCTATTTTTTTTTCAGTTCTGCCCCCTGCTCTTTGAGCCCCCCGGGCTCAGGGGGGGCAAGGGAGAAGTATAGGGAAGGGGAGGCACAAGACAAATTTAAAGGAGAGGGAGCGGGGGAGGAAAGGGGGGGGGGGAGCGCTTCCTTTCCTCTTTTAAATGCAAAGAATCAAGCAAGTAAATTTTTTTTGCTTTTTTCTTACCCTTACCCTCTTTCCCGAGAGCTCAGAAAAGTTAATTAAGAAAAATTTGCAACTAATTATAAGGAACCAACAATCCGAGCCAGAGCAGAATTAGGCGTACAGATATTCGCAAGGCAAACCACGCTCTTCCCAGAATGCGCGCGTCTCCACACAATCCCCCAGCCGCGCACAGCGCTGTCGCGCCTCAATTTCGCCAGGGCTTTTTACAACGCCGTCTGGCTCGTCCAGCGTATACAAAAAGAGCTGCTCTCCATCGACAATGTCCGAAAACACCATGCGTGTTGTCTCTTGGTAGTGTTTAAGTTGTTCAAAATTATAAACTTCACGAGACGCCTGGCCGTACTCCACGAAGGCGTGCAGGTAGATGCATAAGTGTGCCAGACAAATCTCTGTTGAAGCTTTAACTTTGCGTGGTAAGCGCGAACAAATTACGCCCGTAACACCAGCCAGAATACGGGGCCAATTGCGAGTGGAAAAATGCTTCTGTACCTGCTTGTCGGTGAGCTTGAGCATGGCACGGGCTGCGCGCTGTAGTTCTGTCAGAGCCGCGCGGCCCGCAACCTCGTTTGCCTCGGCTCGGCCCACCGCGGTAAGGCGCAGGTTGTTATCGCTGCCGAGTATTTTACGAACGTGCTTTTCATAAGCATTCTTGAATTCAGCAGTAGAAAAAGCTGAGAGAAATCTCGCCATGTCCTCCGGGAATGCACGCCCCAGGGTCCGCATGAGTGTGATTTTGTTCTTAACCGTGGCACTTGCCGGAACAACCTCCTTGGCTTCAAGTCCAAGAAAGGCTCGCCGTTTCTGCAACGCCGCGTCCTCGGCCAATCGCACAGCAATGATTTGGTCTCTCTTGGCAATTTCCAGATCCTTTGCTTGCTCCTTCCTGGCGATTTCCAATTCCTTTTTCTGCAGTTCTACTAGTTGTTCCTTTATGATTAGTTGCTTCTCATGCTCCGCCTCTTTCAAAGCAAGTTGGTGTTGAAGCTCCTTGTAGTTAAGTTGTAATTGCATGAATTCATTGTGTCGCAAGGCTATATCGAGCTTTGACACCTCGACGACCGGCGCGTTTTCTCCCTCCTCATCGTCGCTGTCCGCGTGCTTGGAGCGTTTGAATGAACTCAGTGCGGCCTTTCGCGTGGCAGAGGACACTTGCTTACGCTTGACCGCGAAGATTGCTTCACAATCTCTGTCTCCATTGAGTGTTCTTGAATAAACCTGCGCCATCTCTTCTCGTAAAGCTTTGCCCTTGCGCAGTTGCGACAAAATCTTCAATATATCAGGGTGAGTGGCCACCGGGACCGGCCGCCCCGTACCGCCACCTGACACCGGAAAAATAGCCTCCCGGTAGACAAGGAATTTTTCCCCGGTGCCCGCATTTTCGTCCTTTTTGCGTATGTATTTCCATGCATCGCGTGCCTTTGCCTCGTCGCAATTTAGAAACGCTTGGATAGCCCTTCTGATCCAGAAAAATCCGTCCGCCGTCCTTAGAACACCTTTTGCAACCAGTTTTTCCTCTGTGTAAGATGCAAGGATCGGCAAGTTCTGTAGTGCCACCTGAGCGTCGCCCATTTTATAGGTCACCTGTGCCACCGCTGGTGGCAGTCCGACGGCGGGGGAAATGGCCTGGCTGGACATTTTACTTTGGTCGATTCTTTTAAGATTTATTTATGACTATAGAGGTTTTCTTAACGAGCGGAGGGAAGGAGAGAAAAATAGAAGAGAGGGGAAGCATTTTTATCCCCCCCCCCCCCCGCATTAAGAGGCCCTCCCCTTCCCCTTTCCCTTTCTCTTCCACATTTTCTGTCCCTCTCCCGATCATTTATTCTAGGTTTTACTCCCAGAATCAAAATTGCAATCCAATGTGCTCGTAGTTTTAATTCTTTTCTTTTGTTATGTGCTACGACCAAAAAAGGCGGTGCTTTCCTGGTTTTCCTGCAACATTGCCTTTTTCGCGAGCTCTGGTACAAAAGTAGTTGTTGTTTTGGCGACACTGAGGCACTGATGCGAAAACATGCGCACGTAGCCATCATTGTAACCACTAATAAAAAGCTTGTCGCCATGGGCCGCTAGCGAGGGGGGAGGCGTAGATCTACCTTGGAGCGAGATCTGCCTAGTTCGAGCGCTTGCAAATCCTTACGTACAAGGGTCAAATCCTCGCGGCGTTTCTGGAGTTCCAGGGAGAGCCTCTCCCGCTCGGACTGAGCTTGCAAACTCAGGTTAATATCCCAAACAGATCTGTGTTGCAAATGCAGCGAGCCATCTTCCTCGACCGTCGCCTTTACTTCCTTGCCTTGCAGCTCAAACATGTGCTCCCCGGCACTCGAAAATTATAAGACAACCGCCCCAACCTAAAGCCTGCGCTTAGCGGGCTGGTAAATAATGCTCCTTGGGCCACAAGATTTTTTGTAATTGTCACTCAGCTACTTCTATACGTGTCGGTGGTTCTTCTTCGAACAGGAATTGTAAATTATTGTAATTCACTCCAGCCGGCACCTCCGAGTTATGCTTACGGAGCTCTGCGACCATCAAATCAAAGTCCCTTGTTGTATATTGCCTCTCAAACTCTGCCCTTGATATGTAATGCTTGATCCCGCTGTTTGGATTATCAATCCAGTAGGGGTATTGCCCATTGAAGTAGAAAGGACGTTTGCGCAGGGGGAACTCAATGACGTAGCAGCTACTCAGTTGCTCCAGCGTTTTCTTTGGTTCTTTTTTGACTTCTTCACCAACCCTGTCCACCACGTCCTGTTTTGTAGCCACCTCTGGGCGAAGTGCTAAGTAATTCTTGACGTAGTTGCTCGCCGATTCCTCAGGAGCGGATTCATCCACCAGCTGCTTGGCCACAACAGTATCGTACGTCACCAGGGCCTGCGCAAAGCAGCGGTTGGCCCGGTTGGGTTTGCGCGCGTCTTCCATGAACGCCAGCTGAAACACCCCGTAAGCAAAAGCCCGCGCCAAGTCCTGGTTTCTTTTCCATGATGTAGCACGAGTAACAAACTGGTGGAGCTCATCCCTTGCCTTCGCCAGCGATGGCGCGTGCATGTCGCAGCCTGCCCCGTACACCTCTATTTTCAGGGAACAAAATCCCTTGAGCTTTTGTTTTTCTTCTTCATACAGCTTCTGAAAGGTTTTCAGGACACACACGTCACGTTGGCCGCTGCGCTTAGTATCCAGAATGTCGCTTCCGACGTCGACAAAAATAACTTCAAAATCTTGCGTCGAAAAACGAGTTGAAAGGAACTTTAGCAATCCATTATACACCAGCTCATACTTTGCGTCTGTATCCTTCTCTGTAGAAGGGAACATCCACGATGCCGGTACAGGGAGGCATTCCTTCGTAAGCTCGTCAGTAACCTCCTGGGCGGCGATCGCCTCCTGAACCAAGGAACGGTAGCCAAAGCTTGCATTTTGTAGCTGGATCTCCAGCTTCTTTCCTGCGGGCACCCGACCTCGCCCAAGTAATACGCGAAAAAAAAATCCTGCAGCTCGAACCGCAGGCGCTGTACGTCTTTGGCGGCTTTGGCGGCGCCCCTGGTCAAAGGGCCCTGCTTGACACCGTTCACTTCTATCCGGGGGGCGTGCTGGGCTGGAAGGAAGCAAGCCGCAGGCTCCTCACCCCGCGCTCACACGCAGCGTGTGCCTCTGTTGACGGTGTACTGTATGTCTTAGGCGGCGTGAGCCCCGACCACCGACCTCTGCCTACCATGGAACGTCTCTACACCAGCCCGCTAGTGCGGGCTGGAGGGGGCTGCAGCGCTGGGCTAGGCGGGGGGGGGCGGGCAGCCTGCCCAGCACGCTGGGTTTGCTGGGCGCGATGGCCGCTTCTATCGAGGACCACAGCCTTCTGGTAGCGGGCGGGTGCTGTCTACGGTCGAGCGCTACGACCTTGCACACGACAGTTGGCAAGAGGTGGCGCCCCTCCTCGAAGCCCGTGAAGACGCTTGCGCAGCCGTGTTGGGCGGCTTGATCTACGTGTTAGGCGGTGCGAAAGTCCTCAATCGGGGGACGGGGGGGAGGGGAGGGGGGGGGGGGATGGATTTATTAAAAAAGTACGGATGACTAAAGCAAAATCTTTTAAATTTTGTCCTGCAGCGACGCGGGGCTTGTCGGCGCCGCAGACCCCAGACCCGGGACAGGTTTAGCAGCAGCAGCGCCGAGTGAAACGCAAACAAAAGAATGTTATTTAAACAACTTGCCTGTTGGACCGCGCCGTGGCTACGAAACCTTGTCTGAGCTCCGCCGCAGCGTACCCTTGTGCCGCGGACCGTGCGTACCAGGCTCCGGCCCGCACCGCATCCCTGGCAACACCTGTGCCTGCTTCGTAGCACAACCCCAAGCGGAACTGCGCGTGTGGGTCGTGCCCGAACACTGCGCGTTGATACCAAAGCGCGGCCTTATAGGCGGCTAACCTTCTCCCCGCAGAGTTTTTTGCCTCGTGACCCCACCCATAGGCCTGCTCCCCCTTCTCTGTCTGCTCCCCGGCGGGCTGGCACCCCTGCGCCAGCCAGGCAGAGAGCTTGCACTGCGCAGCAACACAGCCCTGCCTGGCCGCTTTGAGCAGCCAGTCGAAGCCTTGCGCCGCGTCTGGCTGCACGCCCCGGCCTTGTAGCAGACGAGCTGCCGTTTCTAGCTGCGCAGTTGCATTCCCGTGCACAGCGGCCTGGCCATACCACGCAAAGGCCTCGGCCTCATTTTTTTCCAGGCCCCACTCGCCCTGGGCAAAGGCTTGGCCCACTCTGCATTGCGCCTCTGCCACACAAGGTTCTGCGCGCCAATGCTTTGGCCGGGCCGAGGCCACCTGCACATACCAAAAAGCTGCATTAGGCTCAGTGCAGGGGTGCCCAGCTTCCGGTCCGTGTGCATAGTACTTGGCCACCAAAAGGCCCACCTCTGCCCCCCGGCCGTGCGCGAGCCTGTCTACCAGGAGTGCTGACGTAGCCTCCGCGCCTGCTTGTTGTGAAGCCTGGCAATACCAGGCCAGGGCCCTGGCCTCGTCTCTTTTTGCCACACCCGTGCCCTGCGCCAGACGTACAGCGATCTCGACCTGTGCGGTCGTCTCTCCTTGTTCGGCCGCCTTGTGGTACCAATGACAGGCCATAACTTCGTCTCCAGCGTCTCCGTAATAATCTCCCAGGCACCTCTGCGCCTGCACATGCCCTTGCTCGGCTGCACTCTGGTACCAGGGCAGTGCTTGGGCAATCCTGTCCGGAAGGCGAGGCTCGCCCTTGATATAAAAAATGCTATAAACTTTTTCCGCTTCGGTCAGTACCAACGAGGGCGCGTACCACTGGGCCAGCCGGTATTGCGCGTCCGCGTGCCCTTGCTGCGCCGCTTTGGAGTAAGACTCGAAAGTCAAGATATCCTCATGAGCTGCTACCGCCAGCTCCTGGAAGTTGCTAGAGGGCTTTGCGTGCGCCGGGATTGTGTTGCAAGTGGCCATGGTGCAATCCTGTCAACGATCAGAACACACGAAAAGCGTCGGCGGCCGCCGGGGGGTAACGCGCGCTGGAGAGAGAGAGAGAGAGAGAGAGAGCGCCAAGAAAGTATGATTTTTTTTATTAAAGGTCGACAAAGTCTTACACTTGACACTGCGAACTAGGAGAGGGAAAAAAAAGAGGCAGGGGAGGAGGAAGCACGAATTGTCTTAGACCCCCGTCTGAGAATTGGGAGAGGGGATCTGCCGCGTGCTGCCACAGGTAATGTTGGGAGACAGCCATGGTCAAGTTCAGAAGAAGTACAGCCTTCCCACAAGCCCGCTCCTAGCACTCAGTGCCAAGCGTAATACTTTTTGTAGAGCTTTTTAATTAAAAAAATCTTTTTTTTTTGTAATACTCTCTTCCCCCGGAGAGTGATGTGAACAAATTACGGAATGATATGGCTGAGAAAAGAAGTTCCACCAAAAACCTCGTAAGCACTGCCTTTTTCCGCCGTATTATACGGGCTCATACACAATCGTGGGGTTTAGCGCAAAATGAACGGGCCGCCCTGGTCCTTAAAACGTAAAATAAATAAAACGTTTCCCCGGGAAAAAACCGCGCGCCGAAATTCTTTTTTGAACAAATGGTTCCCTTGCGTAATAATGGAGAGAGAGAGAGATCATCAGATGGACAAGCAAGCGACAGAAGAACTAGTTCCCGTTGTTCCCATGACAACGGCCATCGCGGTGGGGTCTATTGCTGCAACTGACAGTGGCGATCCAAGAAATGTTCTAGATGAAAGCGAATTGCTCATGAAGATCAGCCCGGACGACTTCGCCAGCATCCGGCAAGCTCCAGGTGGCCTGTTTTCTGTTTTTGACGGGATCGCAAAGTTCACCGAGTGCGACCAGGGTACCGCCAGAAAAAAGTGGTACCATGTAGAGGAGAAGATTTCGAAGGTGAAGGAAACTCAATGTTTGGAAGTAAAGTATTTTGCCTTTCCCCTTAGAACTAAATACACTGGGCGCACGTCTTCTCATGAAGTAAAGGAAGTAGAGAAGGGATGTCTGCGAGCGACACCGTGTGTAAGGTTAAACGAGCTGATAATCATATTCACAAACCTGGATCATGTGCGTTCGAAGGAACTTCGTGCTGAAATGATCGCCCTAGCACTACGCGCGACAGCAGGGAACGCTGTGTTTGCAACATCGCTCGCTGCATCCTTGTCGGTGTCGCTTGGAGAGGCAAGGACACTTAATAAAAGGGTTCAACGAACAGGATCACAACAGCAGCCAGAAATGTCCAAGCTTGTCGAAGAACCCGTGGCAAAGCGCCTCAGGCTGTCGGCGCCACAAGCTACAAACACACCTACCGAGAGCAACCCCAAACCTGCTGTGTTGCCTGACGCCACAGCTGTGCCGGAAAAACTGCAAGCAGTGCAACAGCCAAAGTTCAAACATCCGTCCGAGCCCCAGGAGATCGCCTGGGACGGCAGCGATATCACGCCTTCCAACGGCAAGAAGTACTTGGACCAGATGATTGCGGAGATGCGCCAGCTTCATCCAGCGCATGAGATCGAGCCCGAGCCCGTGTACCTCGGATTTATCAAGCCGCTAACAAACACCAAACATTTCATGACGAGGGCACAGGTGCGTGCCTGGGTCCTGGAACACCGCAAAAGCATCTACTTTCGCGAGTACTTCGACAAGGACGGAGTGCGTAGGATACCTTTCCACGTGGATCACATTGTCCCAGACTCGCTTGGTGGAGCAGACCACTCGCGGAACATGGCCCTGATGCCCGAGATCTTCAACCAGAAGTTCTCGTCGTGGTGGATGCCTGCTAAGGCCCAGTATATTGGTACTAGTTCGCTTGTATATCTCTTTTTTTTTTTTGAAGCTATGCACAAATGTAGGTCGTACGGCAGCGCGATCCGCTATCATCTTTGCCAAGTACATCAAAAAGAAATATACAAAGGAAATAACGTTGGATGACCTAGAAGAAATGTAGACGACGTCTTCTAGGGAAAAACATTGGTAGTAATATGAATAAAAGTTTCTGGTTTTACTCAAATGTCTAATTATTTCTGTTGGATCGCAAGTGGCCGGCGACGATGAGAATGCAGACTTTGCTAGAGATCCATGATTGTCAACACTTCCCTCCCCCTTTTCTACGCAAAAATTGGACGAGAAGTAAAAGAGAGCAGGGGCGCGCAAAGAAAGGGGGGGACGAAAAGAGGAGGACGGGAGAGAAAAAAGGGGAGGGGAGGGAGTAGAAGAGCGGGGAGGAGTGCGGGCGGGGGGGGAGGGGAGAGTAAAAAGGACGGGGGGGTGTGCGCAGGGGCGGGGCGCCCCCCCCTTCCTTCTCTGCTTGCTTTTTTGTTTTTTTGTCAAAACAGGCAAATCACAAAAGAAGAGCTTTTAGAAGAAAGCAAAAGTCATGGCCACGACTGCGGCGCCTAATGCCAAAAAGGCCAAGAAAACCAAGCGCGCGCGCGGGTCGGAGAAGTCGGTGAGCGACGCGGTGCGCCATCGGAAGAAGAACATTCCTGAAGTAAAAGACCTGGCCCCGTCTGAATTCAAGGAGTTGTGCCGCCAATGCAAGATCGGGCGCACGGGCGGCAAGGAGCTGCGGCGTCGCGTGACGGGGACGCTGGGGCAGTTTATGTACACCATGAACAAGGGCGTGGACCTGTACGCGTGCAGTCGTGGCAGAAGTACTGCGACTGCACGGGATGTCGACATGGCTTACAAGCACTACTTCGGACGGCGCCTGTATGGCTTGGGGGATGAGGCGGAATTCCGCAGCCCCAAAAAACGGCGCAAGGTGAGCAAGAAATCACGCGGGTTTGTTGGGGCTGTTAATACCAAGGAGTCTGAGGCGGTGGCAGAGGAGGCGGCGGCGGCAGAGGAGGAGGCGGCGGCGGAAACAGAGCCCACGCCCGCGTCGTCATCTGTCAGCGAAGCGGCAGAAGACGGCGCGGGGGCGCAGGAAGAAGGAGAGGAAGCAGACGCGGCAGAAGCAGGAGAGGCGGAGGCAGCCGACGCAGCCGACGCAGCGGAGCCGGAGACCGGGGCTTGAAAAAAAAAAGTTTTGGCCTTGTTGTCCTGCTCAACAAAGAGCTGTTTTAATTAATTAAACGACTTTGTAGGACTAGGCAAATTGAATATTCCTTTTTGATAAAAACTTGAATGTATGCAAGTAGTTTGGAGTTTGGCCTTGGTATTTCTTAGTTGTTGTCTTGCCCAGTCTCAGCTTCTTCTTCTTCAGCTGTCTTCATCTTTTTCAATGGAATCTTTTCTGCGGAACTATCATCGTCTACGTTGCGGCTATCATCCTTGAAAAAGGCCATAAGGTGGGCAAGGTTTAAACCAAGGCCTAGAGCATTGGCCAAGATAAACAGCAGGTTAGCGCAGACTCTGTCCAAATCAACACTGGCGGACCCGTTGCAGCTCGTGTCTGCGCTGGCGCTGGAAAGGTAGCAGTCTGTGCAGATGACATCGTTACTGTTGGCAGAACCACGTCGCAGGGAGACTAGCCAAGACGTCGTCGCCTGGGTGGGCGTGTCGTTGTTGCCGGATGTGCCGTTGTGTGTGGCATTCTTCAGAAAAGCGACCCCCACCGCCAGAAGAATGATGCAGGTAAGAGAGATGATTAGATGTAGCAAGTACTGCTTCGTGTGGTAATAGTAAGCAGCAATGGCTTTAGAAGTGCTATGTTCCGACAAGCTTTTTAGACTAGCTAGATTTAGGTTAAGCAATCCGGCCACAGATACAAGATACCAACCCATCGAAATGCCCAAGTTAGCACCGTTAAGGCCCATGACCGTTTGGTCTTGCTCTTCGTCCTTCAAGTATTGAGCAGAGAAGGTGACAGCGGCCAACTGCAGGCCAATCCAGAGCAGGGTCAACACAAAGCCCCAAACAGATGCAAGACCGCTTGTAACATGATATTGGGCTAAACTTCCAGACCAGCATGGACAATCCGATCCTTCTTTGCCGCCCATCTCAAGAGTTTTTAACCCTTAGTCTTTGGCAAGAGAGACTGCAACGACTGTAAAGAGAGAAAAAAAAATCTGCTTCTCTCTCCCTTTATTTCTTTTACTAATATTAAATATAGTATCCGACAAGGGTCAACACACGCTCCTTCCCCCCTCCCTTCATCTCCCCTTGATCTCCCCTCCCTCTCTCCCTCTCTCCCTTCCCTCTCCCCCCCCCCGCCCCTCCCCCCGCTTTTCCCTGCCCCCGCTTTTCCCTTTTTTGTTGGATGCCTTTGTTCTCTGAACGCTTCCTTTCCTTACAGGCGAGTGTTGGCGGGGGGAGCAGCTTGTGGGGTGGCGGCAGGGATCAATTGCCTAAAAGCCTGGAGCGAGAACTTAGCCGCCGAGGCGCGTAGGGCCTGCATGACGGTAGTGTGAAAGTTGCCGCTGTCTTTATGGCGGACGTTGAGTAGCTGGAGGTCGTCGTTGTCCTGGAAACCGAGCTCCCAGACGGAACCCTCCTGCAGCAGCGAGCCGCGCGTTCCTGTCTGGGAGACGGATAGGTGCAAGATAGGGCAATTGGGGGCGTGCGGGGTCTGCGCGCTGCCGGTCCGCCTGGCGTTAGAGGGAGCTCCGCCCCCTCCCCACCAGAGGTCCGTCCACGGCACAGCGTAGGCTAGGCCGAGCTTGGCCCCCTTAGCGCCTGGCGGTTCATAGACACCACACAACCGGAACAAGAGGCGCTGCCCCCCAAGCCCCCTTCTCTGACGTAGCAGCTCCTGGACCACCTGTTGCGGAGTGCTGGTGTTGGGGCGGGGCTTTGCTGCCGTTGTTGTGGCTGGAGCGCCTCCGCCTGGGGCAGGCGCCGCTCGGGGCGCTGTGCGCCAACGCACGGGCCACTTTTGGCTGCCGTCGGCGTGTTGGTTAGAAGGCATTCCCTCCAGCACGAATTCCACGGGGACCCAGGCGCCTTTGGAGGCGACGTACTTGCACTCGGCCCAGGCGCCGGGGAGAAAGGCGGCCCTGGGGTGGATGAGGTCGAGCTCATGGCGAGGGGCGTAGAAGTTGGCGGCTGGGTTGGGGTTGGGGTCTGGGTCTGGGGGGCCGGCTTGTTGCTTCTCTTTGAGCCAAGCGTCCCAGTAGCTCAGCAGCAGCTTGGCGGCGGGGCGTGTGGTAAGTGCCCAGTCAAAGAAGACATCGCAGTGCAGTTCGGTAGGGTCATCTTGGGCTGGCTGCAGCAGAGGGAAGCGGGCACCCCACACTAGCCTCGGCCCGTGTTCACCAGCGACGGCTGCTCTGAGCAGCAGTAGATCGACGGTGGGCGAAAACTTCCACTTGCGCAGCCCCGGCTGAGTGCCGGCGCGGTAGGGGGCGTCCCCGCGGGTGAAGACAAAGCCGTCAACGGGGACCCAAAGCTTGGTGTGAGCGTCCTGGCAATGCCAGCGGCCCTCCCGGCGCTTCGTTCGGTCCAGCAGCTCCTGCTGCAACCTGTGAAAGGGCTCGAAGGGCTTCAGGATCAAGGTTTGCAGCACGGGGTGTTGCACATCTTTCAGCACGTGTTTCAGTAGCACGTTGCGCAGCTCGAGCCTGGCCTTAAAGGGCAGGCCAGTGTACGTGCGGTCGTTGCAGGCGAGAAGGTCACAGACCCGGTGCAACTTTTTGGCGGCGCTGCGCGAAGGCTCCCCGTGTTGGACGAGCTCGACGCACTCGGCGTCCAGCAACAAAAAAAATGGCAGCCCCGGGACGTCGCCAAAGGGCGCCTCCGGGTCTAGCTCCTGGAAAAAGGGTTTGTCCCTGAGCAGCGCAAAGCACTTGCCGCGCAGGTACACCAGAAGAGTGCGCGTCCCGTCGTCCTTGGGGGTAACTAGCCACGGGTTACTAGGGGCGTCACTCTCACTCTGACCCTCGCCGCGGGGCGCGCACAGGGCCGCGAGCTCCGCCGGGCACAGGTCGTTGGGCATGGCAAAGAAGGCACTGGGCGCGGCATTGTCACGCAGCCCCATAACACGCCGCGCCAGCCGCGGGATGCTACAACGCAGGGTCTCAACCCCCGCATCATCGAGCTCCTCGGTGCAAGCCGTAAGCCAGTTGCTGTCATCTAGCTCCCAGGAAGAACGACGGAGCTTTTCCAGCTCCGACGTCAGAGGGGCCCTGGTGCCGAGTGATTCGCCGGCGGCGCGCAGGCTGCTCCAAGCAGACTCGTAAACACGTAGCTCCTCTTGTGATCGCTTGTCCGGCAAGTTGGTGTGCTTGCCAGTACTCGTCGTATCAGCATCAGCATCCTGCTGGCGAGGGTCCGCTCTCTTGCGTTTACCTTTCATGCCCTGAATTTGAGGAGGCGGTAACAACAAGCGTGAGCACCCCCCTCCTCCCCCCCCCTCCCCTCCCCTTCTTCCCTCCCCCCTCTCTGTCGCTCCCTCTCCCCCCTTCGCCTCCTTCTCTCCCTGTGATCGCCCCGCCCCCCATCACCCTCCCGCCTGTTTTCCTCTTCTTCTTTTTCTTCTCTGTGGTTATCTTTTATCTTAGCGTGTTATGAACAAGCCACTAGCAGGAAAAGAACAAGAGAAAAAATTTATTTTTTACTAAAAATTGTTTTTTCTTTGGGGGTTTTGCTGAACTTGGGACCAGCCCTGGGCTGGTATTTCTACTGTTGTTCTAAGTCTGGGTTTAGATAAATAGCTAACAGAGATTCTGAAGCCGGATCTGCGGGTGAGGCAAGGCTTAGCTGGGACGGAGCCTGTTTCTTTTTCTTACTAGGTCGTGTCGAATTGTGCGTGGTCTGTCTCTGCCTGGCTGTAGCGGGTTTTGGGCCGGATAGGAGCTTGTTTAAAACAGCGGGCATGCTTATTCCACTGTCACCTAGATCTATCATAGCGCCTAACGGCAGACTTTCTAGCTCCCATCCGACTGACGAGGGGGAGGAAGAAGGACTTGCGCTGCGACGTTTGGGGCGCGGGGCCTTGGCCTTTTGGGAAGTTGGAGGGGGCCCGGGAGGGCTTGCAGGCGGTGAGGGTAAAGAGCGCGAGCTCTTGCGGGCCGCTTGGGCGGGCTGCTTTTGCTTCTGCTTCTGCTGTTTTTTAGGTTTACTGTACGGGAGCAACCTGCGTCGTCGTTGGCCAGGGGGGGCCCGGGGGGCGCTGCGAGGGTGCGCGCAGCTGGCACGCAGTCCTGCTCGTCGGACGCGGCGTGCTCTTCTTCGGCCTCGTGCCCAGCTGACAACGGTTGGGGCGGGATGATGTACCACCTTTGTTGCTGTAGTGCAGCGCTCTTGGCCAGCGCAGCTCTTCTGCGCAGGGCCTGGGGCCTAGCTTGGTTGTCAGTGTATTCCACCAAGCTACAGAGGTGTGGCAGTCGCGCACGGGGGCCAGCACGGGTGCACGCGGGCCCGGGCTCGGGTCCGTAGGGTTGAGGGGGGGACACAAGTACACGTAGTCCCCTCTGCCAGCAGAATTTGTCGGATCCCGTACCAGAGCGGCGGAGCTCTGTTCGATGGCCTGCCAAATGTTCCTCACCCAGCCCGCATCGAGGGTGGGCAGCTGGTTGGCAGCCAGGGACAGCCCCGGTGTGTAGCCGGCGCTAGGGGTGAAAGCGGTGTCTTTGAACTTTGTTTGGTAGGCATAGTCGATAGGATAGAGCTTGCGCATGTAGAGCTGCTCGGCGGCCTGCTCCAGCGAGAGCTGACCCAAGGCCCCCGCCGTCTGCGTCCGCTGCTGCTTGGCCCAGCCCAAAAAGAAGGGGTGTGCGGTGAGCACGCGGAGCAGCCGGCGAACTGGGTGATCAGAGTGAGGGACGAGGTCTGCCCCCGCGGTAATAATAATCGGTGGCTTCGCGCCCAGCAACTGGCAATGCAGCTCAAGCACACGGAGGCACGACGGGCTAGTAGTACGAAGCTCCGGACTGCGCTCGGAGAAAAGGCGGCAGGCCTCATCCTCGGCTAAGTACGCCAACAGTCGATAGAGAGAGTCTGTACGAGGGCGCAGTCTTTCCCACACAAAAACTAGTAGAGCCTTTTCAAATAGTAACTGCTTGCGGAGGGGCAATCCCAGAGTGTACAGAGACGAGGCCAGCAGCACGAACTGCGCCAACACAAAAGGGGATGACTCTGGCTCCTGTAGGTCGGGCGGGGGCAGGCCGTGGTCGCTGCTGTCAGCTCCTGTTCCTGCGCTCAGCGAGGCACACAAACAGCGATACCGCAGGCCCGTCTCTCCCGTCAAGTCTTCCACCACCGGTTGCAGGTTGGCCAACGCCTGGTTATACTCGGTCTCTGCCCCGGCTTTCGCGTCTTGAGTCTCCGCCAGCCAATTGTCGTTCCAGTGTGCGGTTGCGTCCGGCACCTCTGCGACCGTTTCCGTTTCAGGCCTGGGTCGCTGCTCTTGAGCACGCAAGGCGAACTTCCCCGCCGCCTGCCGGAACTTGTCGGTCACGATCTTCTGGCACTCGTCAAAGCTGCACGCCAGGGCTAGTTTCTTCCCGGCCTGGAGGGTACTGGGCTGAGCTAGTTTTTTGTCTTTTTCTGTCTGGGACAGGTACTTGCGGCTGTCTTTGTGCAACTGGTCTGTTTCCAGTTGGTGGAGCAGGTTGTACGTTTTCATAAGCTGATACTGGTCTTTGGCGGCCTGCGGCGGCAGTCTCCCTACATGCCATTTGCAAACTTTGAGCAAAGCCCCCGTTTTCCTGTCGCTGGCCCACGGAAGATTGAAATTTGTCCACGGGCGATTATCGCGGTCTCTCTTGCTAAAGCCCAGGCGCAGTTCGTCTTCTTGGTCCGTGTCAGACACCAACAGTACGTTGTAGACGGACACCGCCGTGGAGACAAAGCAGCCGCGCTCGTTCCAGACCAGCTTGGCCTCTTGGCGTTTGCCTGTTAAACCATTTTTCTCCTTGCTGTAGAAATCGTGCGGGAAATTGGCTAGCTGGCTTAGCCTAAGAATCAGCTGCATCATGTCTACTAGCTTTCCCTGCAGCTCGGCCGTCAGCTTCTGGCTCCCGTCCTCATCGTTCTCGGCGGGCTCGGGCTGCTCCAGCAACCAGCTAGCCAGTAGCTGGTGATCGCTGGTCACGTAAAAGGTGTTGAAACAAAACAGAGAGGCGCGGGCAAAGGGCAGCACCCTTCTATAGCGAAAACCGGAGCCTGCGCCGGACTTCTTGTACTGTGGCTTGTGCGGCTTGCGAGACCTCTTCGTCGCGGCCAGCCAGATGTGCTGGTCGTCGTCAGAAGAGGGGCCGTCGCGCCCTTCTTCGTGAGCAGCCAGCCAGCGCTCGCACCCAGTTGCGTACACCGTGTGCGCTGCCTGCAGCCACTTGTCTAGCACCTGCCGCGTCTCTGTGGCCACATGACCTAGCTCGACCTGTCGGTGAAGCCAGGTTGACAAGCGGCCGTACCCCCCCTCGTTCCCAAACGCAGACCCAGCCTCTGCCGTGCTGGTTGGGTTCTCTGGCTCGTTGGTGGTGGGGTTGTAACAGTTGCTATTGTTGCGGTCAATAATAATCGGCTCGCCTACGCGACCCCTCTCGGCCAACAACCTCCAGAGGTTCTTCTGGTACCTGACGTCATAGACCCGGTTGGCGCCACACTGCTGACCCCAGCAAATCTCCGAAGAGCGCGTGACCACTATAGGCAGGAGCTCAGCGATGGGCACCAGTTCGATCTGCAGCGTGGCCTGGTAGCGGTCGGCCAGTTGAGGGTACCCCAGGTTATACGCATGCAGCGGTAGCCCCGGCACGCGCAGCACGTTGAAACACGGGGCCTCTCCTAAATGAAAGGAACACAGCATATACGTAACTCTAGTGCTCTTCTTCTTCTTTGTTGTTGACTCTTCTTGATCCTGCCGGTCGCTGTCTGGTCGTGTCTCGTCCCAATCTTGTGGGTCGCCGTCCGGTCGCACCAGCCTGCACATCGGGACCTGCAACTCCAAACCCTGCCCCGTTATTCCTGGCTGTTCCGAGACGGGCGCGGCGCTCTTCTCGCGCACTGCCGCCAGGGCCAGTACACCCTCCCGACCTGCGCTGTGTTGGAGATACTTCCGCAGAGCTCGCCTAAATTCTGACTTGTCCCGAGTCCAAAGATCGAGATTCTTTTCGTCGGGCAGGGTAAACAGCCCCGCTGTGCTCTTTTGTTCCCTATGGCTCTTCCCGTCGTCGACCGCTTCCTCGACCCCGCTGTCGTCGTCGCCGTCGTCAAGGCACAGCCGTACACTAGTCTGGGGTTGTGTCGCCTGTCCCACCCCTAGATCCGCCGTAGCTTGTTTCGCTTCTTCTTCTTCGCAGTCCTCGAGGAAATCCATCCGCAGCGATTGCAGCGATTGCTTCGGTTGCAGCGATTGCAACAATTGCAGCGATTGCAACGATTGCAGAGTGAATCTGCTTTTATTGTCAGTATCATCCTGCAAGCCCAAGGGATAATTAAACGCAGCTCGCCGTCCGAACCTCGGGCCTGTGACTCCAGTGCTAAAAATCGAGGCATCATCAGCCCCGACCTCGTAAACCGAGACGTCGTCAGGCACGACGTTGTCAGGTAATTGGTCCTCGTCATCAACACTCCGTACCGAGCTCATCTGCTTTCAGCACAAGAAAGAGAGAGAGAGAGGCACACACACAAGGGTTTTCACGTTGTATGTTACATACCAATGCAAACGAAAAGAGGGAGGCTGTAAGAAGGATGCAGAGAGGAATCGCGCGTGGCCTGCCCTAACACAATTCTCTCTCCCCCCCCCCCCTTCCGTCTCTCTCGCCCCCCCCCCTTCCGTCTCTCTCGCCCTCCCCCCCTCTCCTTTCCTCTCTCTCTCTCTCTCTCTCCCATGCACTCTTTTTTTTCTCTTGACTGAATTATAAAACACGTTCATGTTTTCTGTCTTGGCCACCATCGCGTCTGTCGTCTCTGGGCAGGAGCTCAGTGCCGAGGAGCTCGTCGCCTTTGCCTCTACCTGGCGAGTGCAGGCTGGCCAAATTCTAGAGCTGCCGGCCATGGTAGGGGTCTTGAAGTCCGCACCCGTTAACTGGGGAGATAATAGCACGTCTGCCCCCTGCCCCACTTTGCCCAGCCCTTGCGCTCACGAATATCAAACCAGCGGAGTCGTCTCCGTCACAACCCTGGCCGATATCACCGGCTGGACTATGGCGAATGCGGCGCAGGCCACACGCGATTCCCTCCTCGGCATAGAAAGTTGGGGCAACTTTATGCTAAACCCCCAGAGCGGGCAGCACTTCTACAACTGCACACAGCTTATGTCTCTGCCCTCGTACCCCCCGCCGGCTACCTACAAGCTAACCTCGCTAGACCATTCCTTTTCTCTAACACGGAACCTAAACAGCGGCGCTATTGGGCAGTGGGATATCTCGGGTGTGACTACTTTGCGCGGCGTGTTTGCGAAAGCTACCAAGTTCAACCAAGACCTGAGTGCCTGGGACACGACACGCGTACTCGACGCCACAGGGGCTTTTCTGCAAGCCGAAAGCTTCAACAGCCCCTTGGCAAACTGGTCTTTGCTTAACTTGATGGACGCTTCCGCCATGTTCTCTCAGGCCACAAGCTTCAATCAGCCCTTACAGTCATGGAAGCTACCTTCGCTTCGGCGCGCCAATTCCATGTTCATGGGTGCCGCCGCCTTCGACCAAGACCTATCCGCATGGTCTTTAAACCCCTCCCTCAACTGCCAGTACTTTGCTTGGGACAGTAAACTGCAGCCTACCCACTACCCCCGCCACCTGCCTAGCAACTGTCTCTAGCCCCACAGTCTCACCTAATTTGCTGTTCCAAGATTAGTCCTGTCCCGAATTATGAGCTCTGCGCAACAACGCCAAAAAAAGTGCGCACTTGTCGCGCGACCCCCGCAACCAGTGCTAAAAAATGGACCCGGCTGGGATCTTTAAAAACCGGGCCCGACGGTTCACGTCTCTCTCTCTGACAAATGCCAACAGCATCCGGAGCACAACTGCAGCTAATTTCTGTGGATAAAAACACTTGCGTGTGCATCACACCCCCCCCCTTTTGCTGCGCCCTAGGGGGGGGGGGTGCCCCCCCCCCCTCTCCCTCTTTGGTCACTGTGTGCGCTAGGGGGGGGGCGCCCCCCCCCCCAAGGGATAAGAAAAAGATGGGCGCGTTTTAGTGCTTGTACGCCTGGCAAGTCTTGCAAAACAAACAAGTGCGTGTGTGTTTTTTTTTGGGTTTTTTTTAAGGAAAGACAGATTCCGACACTGTTGGCACTTTTCAAACGGTTGACGAATGTCCGGCGGTGGCAACCGACGTCCAAGCAAGCCAGCCTCCTGCTGGGCTGCCTATGCCGCAGATTGGGTTGGGAACCCAAACAAGTTGTGTCCAAACTAACGTCTCTCGAGGTATCGAGGGTGCGCAGCAAGCCCCGACAGGTTTGCGACGGTCAACGACAAACCAGGCTTTGGCCACGCGCAGGACACGACCGAGAAGTACATGCGAGGTCGACAGAAAGGTGTGTGCGTCTTGTAGCTGGCGGTAGGTAACAAAACAAAAACCTCGGGGGGAGGCGCGACGCTCGCGGCGGAACTTGAGCTGTACATTTATCACAGGACCAAAGGCGTTAAAGTATTGCTGTAGCATTTCGAGCGTGGCAGCCGAGGGCAGATTGCCCACGTAAAGTTTGCGGGTGTACAGGCCTGCACAACCGGGCGCTTGCCACTCGGCAGGTCGACAGTCTATTGTCCGGCCGAGACAAGTTAGACCTCCGGCCGAGATTAGTCGCTGCGCGCCCTCTGCGCTGCTGAAAGTAACAAACGCAAAACCCCGTAATACTATCTGCCCACGATGCCTTATAAGACGGAGCCGGAAGCTTTCAGAGCTGGCGGCGGCTATGGCCCCCCGGATTTGCTCTTCGGTGGCGCCCGCCGGAAGGCCTCCCAAAAGAACTTGGCGGCTCAGCAGCTCTGTGCGGGCTGCAGACTGTGCCTTTTTCTTTTGCATGGTTCAGCTCCCCAAGTTTTTGCTCCACTTGCCTTTTTTTTAAACAAAAGCTAACTAGCACATATGGAGATGGAGTGTGGGGGGGGGGGGGGCAGGAGAGGGAAGGCAGGGGGAGGGGAGGGGAGAGAAAAAGCGCAGTTTAAAAAAAAGACAGTGCCGAGGATTTAAGTTATTAAAGGCCTGAGACACCAAGATGTCTTGCTCAGAGGGCGAGGACAGCGACTGGTATGGCGACGACGAAGAGGCGGCAGAAGAGTCGGTGGGGCGAGGCGCGTGGCCTGGTTTCCGTGGACTGCGCCATATAAACGTGAGCGGCGACGAAGCAGAAGAAGAGGACGACGGCGACGACCCCCGCCCGGACGAGAAGAAAGACGGAGTGCGCGCTGGACCCGCCGTTTCCGCCTGGACAGAATGCGCGACGGAGCCCCATGTTGTACAGGTCTTAGAACAGCTAGAGCTCTACCTATCCCAGCCCTTTAACCCGGCGCGAGCGGGACGGGTGCTGAGCGCGGCCACCATCAGAAAGCATCTGCGCAACGTTGCCAGTTTCGTAAACTTTGCGGGCAACCACCCGCGACCACCGGTGCGGGACCTTTCCGCGGCACTAGGGGACCCTACCCTGCTAACCAGCTTCGCCGACTATTACTCACGCCTCTACAAGTCAGCTACGCTGCGCGCCTACCTTGAGAGCCTGCTGCACCTGTCCGATTGCCTGCGTGCACAGCGCGGCTACGACGCCTGGCGACAAACGCGCTTTTGGCTGGGCAACCTACGAGGGCAGGCCCTTTACTACGCCGGGGTGGAGAACAAGTACGTCCCCCCCGCCCGAGCGCCTTGGTCTCTGTGGCAGCTTCAGGTCTTCCGGGCGGCGGCCATTGCCGACTACCTAGCACACTATGCGCAGGACTGCCGGGCCTGCTCCCTGGGCCTAGACAGAGCCAACTACGTGAAGCAACGGGAACGACTGCTTCGCCCCTTGTATGTGGCTGCGCTGTGCCTCACACTCGTTCCGCCGGTCTCGCGCTCTTTCATTCTCGCCTACCTCGAGCTGCACAGATCGCTCCAGCGCGACAGCAAGGGCTTCTGGTGCCTCAGCTTGGTTGACCCCTTCGCGCTCAGCACCCTCAACAACAAGACGCGCACCCAGCACGGCGGCTTCCGAATCCCGCTCTGCCCGCAGGACTGGCCCACCGACGACTTTCCCGCCGACCTGGCACCCGTCGGCTTTGTGCGCGACCGCCACACCAGTGGCTACTCCTCCCTACTAGACTTCTGTCTGCTCGATATCGAACAACGCGTCTGGCCCGCACTCACGAAGCTCACGGGCGACCCAGCGGCCGCCGCCCCAGCAGCACCCGCCGACCAGGCCGGCGGCAGCGCGCCCGCCTGTCTACTGTTCCCCGGCGCGCTGGCCTACAAGACGTACGACAACTGGGCTAGCGACGAGGCCTCGCGCCGTCGGCCCCTGCGCCCCGCCGAATGGGCCAACTTCTTCCGCTCCATCCTGCAGCACTACGCGCCGTTGATTCAGATCACCACCGACGGGGGCCGCAAAGTGGACTGGCTGGAAAAGGGCATAGGCCCCGGCAACGAAGACTGGGCCCGTACTTTTACCCCCAAGGCCACACGTCCACTCAGCGAGACCATGCTGCACGACCTCGAGGCAAGCGACCTGCCCGCCCTGCTCAACATCCCCTCCTTACCCGCTTACCATTCCTCTCTCTCGACCGATGACCTGGGCATCTTGGCGCGCGGCGCGCAGCACACTTTGCGCACAGTACAAAACTCCTATATCCTCCCCATCTTTTTCGAACGCAGGGGGCGCGAGTTAGTTAACTGGATAGACCTCGTCTTGCGTCCGCCACAGTGGCACGCGAGCTTCGACTCTGTCGGCCAACGCTTCTCCGTGCGGGTCAGTTCGGCTGCCCAGCAGCTCACCGAGCGGTTCTCACCAGAGGGTACGGCCCTCGAACCCCTGCCCGAAAGCGCCCGGCGCAAACGCGAGGCCGACCTGGAGGCCCTGTCGCACCTGCGTGGCTGGGACATTATCCGAGGCACGGCCAGCCTGCGCGCCGCCACAGAGACGACGGCGGCCCCCGCCCCGCCCGGCGGGGAGGGAGGCGCCAACCCCGGCCGCGACGACGACGACGATGACAAGAAAACACACCCAGCCACCCCTGTGCAAAACTTACCACCACGCGCTAAGCGCGCCGCCGCCGCTCGGCGCCGCACTTCCGCCGAGGGCTCGCCCCCCGTGCTGGGCTTTGAAGTGCAGGGTTTCCAGCAAGTAGCTCTGCGCTGGGGTACAAGGCACAACCAGCCGCGAGAATTCTGGAAAGAGTTCGCAAGCAAACAAGACCGCCAAGACCATCAGTGGCAAAAGTACACCGCCTGGGCACCCTTGTCGGAGGAACAGCTAGAGCAAGTCAAGCTCGGGTTCAACCAAGAAAAGGAATATTGGGCAGAAGTCCAAAGGCTAATGCGCCTGGGCGGACATGAACAGAAAATCGAGCTCATCCCGCCCACCGACCTCTGGGCGCACCGCAGGAATTCCAAGTATCAGAAAAGCGACCGCCTAGACGTCCGCTATGCTTACAGATTCCTGGTCAAAGACTTGAAATATGGCCACTGGCCTGCCCAGTACCTCTTTACCAAGGATATACTGGATTATTACGGTAGTTCAAGCGGAAGCAAACGAGCGGCAATCTTGATCTCCCTGCAAAACTTCCTGCAAAACAACCTCAACTTGCAGGAAATCACTTTTTTCCCCGGCAGGCCCGACCTAGCAATCGTGAAATTTGCAACGGGCGCCCCGGACAGAACCGGACAAAAACTCTCCTCCGAATACTGGGGCCCTTTCTTCGAGAGAAACTGGTGCATTTTTCCGGTGGCTTTATTGAAAGCTGATTCAGACATTAGCGAAGCTGAGTGGGCAAAACGCTGGAATCTGTTAAGAGGACGAGAGCGCCTAGGCACCCTCGATCGAGAGGCTTTGCCCGACTCGGAGCCCATGCGCTCTGCTAAACTATACATTCCCAAGCAAGTTGTGGCCGCCATCAGAGATAAGCTGTGGCTTGAATGAGTCTTGTGGAGGCAAAAGGCCACAAAGAAAAAGGGAGGGACAACTGTTAAGCTTTTTTTCTTTTTCGACTTGGTTTTCTTTGAATAAAAATGAAAACTGGCCAGACTTGTGGGGTTCTCAGTGCCGGGATTAAGCTTTATCAGGGATTTTTTTTATTAATTTTTTTGTACATTCTTAGCTTCAGATGGAGCGAGCGTGCGGACCGCTGGGCCCGGAAATTTCAGGCGCGGTCCAAGGGCGGCCAGAGCCTGTTTATGATCTTTTTTGCGCAGTTCCACAAACATGGCGTGAGTTCTTGCCCTTGTGTTCGACAAAGGGACCTGGGACGAACAGTCTTAATTGTCCCCAACTTCTCGGCACACACCTTGGTGAACATCCCGTAGCTGGCATACTCCTTGATACACCGTTTGATTCAGTCTCGACAAGGGGGGGGGGGGGGGGGGGAGCGCCTCCCTGCCTCTTCCCTCTCCCTCTCCTAGTTTTCAGTGCCAAAGATTAAAACTTTGTCAAGGATTTTCTTTTTATTAATTTTTTTTTGTACGACTTTGTCGAGCTTTAATTCAGCGTAATTTTTGTTTTGTACTTTCTTGGCGCGCCCTCCTCCCGAAAGCAAGAAAAAGATGCCATGGCCCTTGCTGGCAGCGGTGCCGGGCTCGCTGCCGACGAGGCGCGTGGGGGAACGCTTGGAGGATGAGATGCAACGCTTTTATGCAGAGGCTCTGTGTAAGCCCTTTCGAGCAGAAAGAGTGGGCCCGGTCAGGTCGGGGCCCCGCGCCGTAGCAGGCGCAGAGATTGCTGTCCTGTCGCCCGGGTCGATGCTCTCCCTGGCCCGCACAGGGTTTGCGTCGCCCGAGCGCGCCGCCACGCTCCGCCTCTTCCACCTGCGCAAACTCAGCGAGACCTTTCTCTGGCAAAACGCCGGCGGTACTGCCGCTGTCCCCCCCCCAGACCCCTCCGTCACCACCCCGCCCCCGCGGGTCAGCCAGCTGCGCAAGGTTCGCGCCCTGGCCGCCAACTACCACGAGCACAGCGAGCAAACAGCGCGTCAGCATTACGTGGCCTTCAGCGATTACAGGCAAAAGCTTCTTGTTATTCTAGATAACGTGTTGGAAGCTTTCTGGGAGTCTCTGCCAGAGGCCCCAGCTCCTTCCACTCTAGTTTGCGCAAGATGATTCCTCGCTTATATCAATCGGGCTAATAAAACTTTTTAATAATTTCAGAATCAACCTCTTAGTCTTTTGCCAAATAACCGGACCGGATTGGATTGAAATCTTAGGGAGGTGAACCCCTCCAGAGATTCCTACAGCTGGAAGGGAGAAAGGGCAGCACGCGGCACATCCTCCTCCCTTCTCAGAGCGGGGGGCAAAGCCCCCCGAGCCCCCCTTCAGCCCGCGCCAGCGGGCTGTAGCAGTCTCAAGAGGATGTTGCGACTGGCGTTCATGTCGCGTCCGTGCTGGAGAGCACACCACTGGCAACTGTACGTCTTGGCAGCTTTGATGTCTCTCCACAGCGCCCCACATTGCGTACACGCCTGTGTCGTGAACTCCTCGTTGCAGATCAGCACCTTGCACTTACCTACATATTCTCGCTGCGCAGCCCGCTGGCGCGGGCTGCAGGGGGGGGTCACGGGGGGCGGCGCCCCCCGCATCTGGCTGCTTTCTTATGCACGTCCTGGACCATATTATAGATCTTATCACGCACTCGAGTAATAGCGCGCCGTAGGCGCCAGCGGTTCCGCTTCTTGCTGTTGTCCTTAGCCAGTAGCGCGACCTTGCTTAGCAGATTGTCGATGTGTTTCTGCAGACGGTACACGCGTGCAATAGACTCGCGGCCCCATTCGGTTATCGCGCCAGAATCCGCGTGGTACATGGTCAGAAAGAGATTACGCCCGGGTCGATGCTCACTGCACGCTTGGAGTCCGGCTCCGCAAAATCGCGCTGCCGCTGATCTATCTCTACCGGTACATGTAAGTACCATCTACCCAGGGGATCGACCCGCAGGCGCACGTCGTACTTGATTTCAAGCTTCTTGGCTCCAAGCCTACGCTCTTGTTTTCTCCAGTCCTTGGAGGTAACTGAGTCTGGTCCCAGAAAGCCCGCAAAGAAGCCCCGCCGGCAACCCCAGAGCGTGTGCGAGATCGCGATCGTAGACCTGCGCTCCTCCCACTTGCGGAAGTTGACTCTCTTCTAGTGAAAGAACTTGCCCTTCTGGCTAAGATTTGAGATGGCGGAGGCCCTAGCCGCTTGCAGGTCACGGATGGCCACTTCGCGAATGTCGTATGGTACGCTGAGGAGCCACGGCCTGGCTCGCACGAACTCACTATCTTTTTTCACAAACCGCAGGCGCAGAGTATCCAAATCAAAGTCGCCGAGGCAGCGCATTCTACCGCCCATCTCGGCCCTTCTTTGCTCTCGGCGCTCCTTTTGTTCTTGACGGAGAGCAAAAATAAACCAACATTCTTTTTCGAAGCCCAAGGGGGGGGGGCCGCCCCCCCCCCCCCCCCTGCCCCTTCTCCCCTTCCCCCCTTGGCAACTCCCTCGCGCCCCCCCCCCCTCCCCCCTTTCTCTCCCCCCCCCCCCCCTCCTTCCCACCTCGCGCCCTTCCTTTGCATACAGCAAGATTCTGCCCAGGCCCGACCCCGTCTTTCGACAGTACTGCCCTTTTCGATCATATCATTCCAAGCGGACACAATTACGCAAATTTGGCGACAAATTTTGTGCAAAAAAAAGAAGAGATAGAGAGAGAGAGGGAGAGAAAGAGAGAAGAGGGAAAGGAGAAGGGGTGAGGCGGGGAAGATGGGAGAAGGAGGGAAGGGGGAGGGGGGAACTTTGCTTTCCCTCCCCCTTCCCCCTTTCCCTCCCTCCCCCTCCCCTCTTTCTCTCTCTTCTCCCTCCCCTCTCCCTCTTTCTTTCCCTCTCTCTCTCTATCTCTTCTTTTTTTTTGCACAAAATTTGTCGCCAAATTTGCGTAATTGTGTTTGCTGGAATGATATGGCCGAAAAAAGGCAGCAGTCAGTTGACAATAAAGCTTTTCCCGGGGAAACAAGCGTGCGCCCAAAATCTTGCCAAAGGCTAAAGGGCGCGAGGTGGGAAGAGGGGGGGGAGAGAGAAAGGGGGGAGGGGGAGGGGAGAGAGAAGGGGAAGGGGGGGGGGAGGCAATTTCCCCCTCCCCCCTCCCTCTTCCCTCCCCCTTTCCCTCTCCCCTCCCTCCCCTGCACAGAAACGGAGGCGGGGAAATGTAAGGAGGGGGGGGGGGCGGGGCGCGAGGGAGTTGCCAAGGGGAGAAAAAGAGAAGGTGGCAGGGGGGGGGGGGGGGGCGCCCCCCCCCCCCCCCGCGAGCTCCGAAAAGAATATTTGTTTATTTTTGCTCTCCCTCTAAACCCACAAATTTAACTTGTTCATTTTGTGACCAGGTACAGGCATGGCCCTGCCCTTGGCTTTATGGGTCCTGCCTCGACGACAAACTCCGCCTAAGCCATCCGACGAGTGACTTCTCCAATGAAGCGGCGCACACTCTGGGACAAGAAAGCATGGCACCCCGAGCCACCCCTCCAGCCCACGCCGGCGGGCGCGGTCCGAGAGGAGAAAGCCCGAGAGAAGAAGTTCAAACCTGCGCAGGCTCCTCCAGAGCCTTCTTTAGCTCCGGGGGGCAAGGCCCCCCGAGCCCCCCTTCAGCCCGCGCCAGCGGGCTGGCAGCCAAAGCAGACGAGACCCAGAACAAGCTGCCCAAGAAGAAAAAGTTTAGTCTGAACAAGAAGGCGGGCAAAACGCCCCCGCTCAAAACAATCACGTGCAGGATCTACCCAAAGACCAAGGATAAAGAAGTTAGACGAGCTTGGCTGCCGGGGGGCATGCCCCCCCGCGCCCCCCGGCAGCCAAGCGTGTTTCTCTCCAACCCGCGCCGGGGGAGCAAGCCCCCCCCGCGCCCCCCCCTTATGCCTCTCCAGCCCGCGCAAGCGGGGTGGGCAAAGAAGGGCCGAGATGGGTGGTAGAATGCACTGCCTCGGCGACTTTGATTTGGATACTCTGCGCCTGCGGTTTGTGCAAGAGAATAGTGAATTTGTACGAGCCAGGCCGTGGCTTCTCAGCGTGCCCTACGACATCCGCGCAGTGGTCATCCGGGATCTGCAAGCGGCGAGGGCCTCGGCCATCACAAATCTTAGCCAGAAGGGCAAGTTCTTTCACTGGAAGAGAGTCAACTCGGGGGCAAGCCCCCCGCGCCCCCCCCCCCCCCCCTTCTCTTCATTCCAGCCCGCGACAGCGGGCTGGACGCGTGTACCGATTGCAGAAACACGTCGACAAGCTGCTGAGCAAGGTCGCGCTACTGGCTAAGGACAGCAGCAAGAAGCGGAACCGCTGGCGCCTACGGCGCGCTATTACTCGAGTACGCGACAAGATCTACAACAGGATCCAGGACATGCACAAGAAAGCAGCCAGATGCGGGGGGCGCCGCCCCCCGTGACCCCCCCCCCCCTGCAGCCTGCGCCAGCGGGCTGCGCAGCGAGAATATGTAGGTAAGTGCAAGGTGCTGATCTGCAACGAGGAGTTCACCACACAGGCATGTACGCAATGTGGGGCGCTGTGGAGAGACATCAAAGCTGCCAAGACGTACAGCTGCCAGTGGTGCGCCCTGCAGCACGGGCGCGACATGAACGCCAGTCGCAACATCCTCTTGAGACTGCTACAGCCCGCTGGCGCGGGCTGAAGGGGGGCTCGGGGGGCTTTGCCCCCCGCTCTGAGAAGGGAGGGGGATGTGCCGCGTGCTGCCCTTTCTCCCTTCCAGCTGTAGGAATCTCTGGAGGGGTTCACCTCTCTAAGATTTCAATCCAATCTGCTTCGCAATCCAGACGCATGGTCACGGGCTGAGTTTGAACAAACTCTAGATTTTCGTAGCACGGCCACGATGGCTCAAAGCTGTCGCGTCATGCTAGAGGCCTGGCACTCCGTGCAGAAGCTAGAAGAAAGGAACAAAACAATATATGCAAAACCTAGTTGTTTATTTAAACCAAGTAAAAACACCTTTGTTGCCTTTTTCGGCCGTATCACAGACAGTTCACCCAGTCTTTCCCGTCAGGAGGTTGCAGCCCCCGGCGGTGGGGGCGGGGGGTTTTGTAACTCGATGGGGTGCCAGAAAGCCATCTGCCAACCTTCATTGACGACTCCGGGGGGGCAAAGCCCCCCCGAGCCCCCCCTTCAGCCCGCGGCAGCGGGCTGGGACGTGTATTTCTTAGTTTCGTCTTCTTCCTCGGCGTTGCTCAGGCTCTTGGCGTGGGCCACGCTCACGGGCTGGCTGATTTGTGAGTTGGCATGGAAGAGCTATATTAGGTCTGCCCATCGTAGGATGATCGAACACTGGAGGACTGAGCGCAGCCATAGCAATCCAAGCGATCTTGATATACTATCGTGCTTGGAATTTTTCCGGAAAGCAGACGCGCAACAGATCGAGGCTGCCGTGGCTCCTCTTGTCAACTTCCGCGCCTTGGCGGTGTGCTCAGATCAGGAACTGCGCCAAGTGTTTTGTGACATTCTGTGCGCTGGCAGGGGCGGGGCGCAGGCGCGGAAAAGGAAGCTAGCCTTGGCGGGGAAGCTGTTGATAGCAGTGAGGCATCACTTCCCGCGTGGCCGCGAGCCCGCCCGCAGCTTTGCGCCGTGCCCGTGTTCTCAGCAGAGGATACGAGCAAGAGCGACGATGATAATGTAGACTTGGCTAGAGATAGTGAGCTGGAGTCGACGATCGGGCACGAAATCCTGTGGCCGAGCTATGGCACGGACAGGACGCCGTCGGGGTAGTGAGGCTCTTGTCCTCCTAGCACATTGACCACCGCCCATCCATTCGCGCAGGGTCGTGCTGGAGCACGGTCCTCCGCTCCTAGATTTCAGTGTTCAAGTGTAGGACCGTCGAGTGGGCCGGATGCTGCGCAGGGTCAGAAAAATATGAACAGAGGGGAGGCCGACCTGTGGAGGCGTTGCATGTATTTATTTCTTTTGCAGCTTCTGCGCCCTTCCCCTCCCCCCTGCTCCTTGAGCCTCCGGAACGGCCCCAGCTAAATTTGGCGCCGACTTGTGCCGTCCGGAGGTAGGGTGCGTGATACGGTCCAGCCGGGCAGTACGTCTTAGCCTTCCCGGGGAAACAGCCAAAATCTACTTGTGCAAAAAGAAAATCCCACACAGACGCTCGGCTGGGCCGCCGTGAGGAAGACGTCCTCCCCCTTCCCTCTCACTCTCGTCGCCCCTCTCACTTTCGTCGCTCCTCTCACCTTCGTCGCCCCTCTCACCTTTGTCCTCTGCTTATTCCTCCCCCCCTCCCCTTGTCCCTCCTCAGAGCGCGTGCAAACGCGTTCCAAAAAAAATTGTTACTTTCCACTTGTCATATTCCCGCAGATATTTCCGCATATCCTTGCTGAGGGGAGAGGCAGGGAAGGAGGAGCAGGGGCGCGCCAAGAAAATGTAATTTACGCTGAATTAAAGCTCGACGGTGTCCTGTCCGTGCCATAGCTCGGCCACCGTGCGCAAGATCCGCGGAAATATGAAAAGAGGAAAAGAAATTTTTTTTGCTCGACAACAAAAAAAACAGACGAGAGGAAGAAGGGGGGAAGGAGTGCCTCCGTGGTCAATGTGCCAGGAGGACAAGAGCCCCCGGCCGGCCCCGACGGCGTCCTGTTCGTGCCATGGCTCGGCCACCGTGCTCAAGACCTGCGGGAAATATGAAAAGAAAAAAAAATTGCCCGACAACAAAGGAAACAGATAGGGGGGGGGGGGGATAGTAGGGGGGGGGGGGGAAGGGGGCGGGGTGTGCTTCCCCCCCCTCTCCCCCTTCCTTGTCTCGCCCCCCCCCCCCTCCTGCTTTCATTCCCTGAAAAATCTGCTGTGGCTACCTTCCAATTGCCCTTCACCAAAAAAAGAATTTCTGTGTGTGCCGCAAAATGCAGCAAAAATCTTGGCTGCCACAACTTACGGCAGAAAACACGTGTCCACAAACCGTCGTTTTCGGCATTTGGCGCGCGTGAATGAATTTCTTTGTTTTAATAACCCTCTCAGCACACCAAAAAAAGTCTGTTCATCCCACTAACCACAGCAGCATCACCGCGGAGGCCGTCTGCCAGTGCATGTACTGAGCGCCCTCATCAGCCTCTGCCGCTATCGTCGGCCCGTCGTATATGCGAACGAACGGCGCCTCTACTATTAGCAGCAGGTGAGGATGGTTATGTCCGCGCTGCTGCTGCAGCGGCACGACCGGCACCCCGGCCACCATGCAGCGCAGTCTTTCCCAGGCCGGCCGCCGCAACACAGGCGCCGACACGTAGCGGCGCCTCTCGGTGCCATCCGGGGCCAGACACACGTACACTACCCCACCCTGCTCGCCGAGCGGCGCCAACGACACTAGTTCGCGGTTGAGCGGGTCACCCTTTTTTTTCCTGATGAAGGACATGTACGCGTTCAGGCGTCGGTGTTGAGTCGCGAACAAGGAGCCCTCCCGACACAGCCGGCCATGCAAACAATTAGAAAACTTGGGTGCGAAGGTTGTTGCCATTATCCCTGCGACAAGTGCGGCGGGCTCAACTCTGGCGCGAAGTCGTATACATGTAAGTCAAGCTTTTATTAAAGAAAACTTTTTTTTTTGTCGCGCCCTGTTCACACGGGCACGACGAATTCTCTAATTTCGCGTCTGCACAAAGGGCAGACCTTCAGCTGCGCCGCGCAGTCGGTACAGACCCGATTATGACCGCACGGAAAAAACGTGGTAATTCGTGCTGAGCCCTCACTGGGCTCTTCAAGGCAAACGACGCAGCACACGCGTGCCAGCTTGGCCTGCTGGTCTGCGAGCTTAGCGCGCAGGCAGTCGAGGGCGGCTAGCGCGGCGTTTATTGAACCCTTGTCGTCCGCGTCGGGCCAGAGCTCGGGGTTCAGCCGCGCAACGTTCTCAGCCCAGGCCGCCGCGCCGACCAGCTCTTTCTGCTTGGCCTCCAGTTCTTGGCACGCAGCCGCCAGCTGCCGCTTGGCCGCCTCCTGCTGGCAATCCTCGCAGCGACCACAGGGCTCCCCGTCCCGCTCGTTTTCCTCGGCCTGGTCCTCGTCCCCCCCCGTCCGCCGAGGGCCCGGGCGCGTCCTCTTCCTGTTGTGGTTCCTCGTTCTCGTCGTTGTTCTCGTCTTGTTCCTTACTGCTGCTCTCTTCCGCTTCCAGACTAGCCAACCACGCGTCATCGCACAGCTCGTCCAAGTACACAAGTAGCTCTGCGGGCGACTTGAGCCCCTGCGCAATCAGCCGAGGCCGCAGATTGTGCCAGTAAGCATGGGACACAGCAAAGTCCGGCCCCCAGCTCTCGAGCCACGCGCCTTGCAGTGACGCGCCCTCACGTGCCAAGATGCCGGCCAGGCACAGAGCGTGCGGCACGGACCTCGCCTGCACCACAAAGCTGTCGTCGTCATCGGTCGCCGGCATGCACGCGATGGAAACCGCCATCTCCAGCAGCGCCCGGCAGCGCGGCCCACTCGGCGGCGGGTTGAGCCGCAATAAGAAGTGCAGCAGCACGGGAGATCGCGCCGCCATGGCCGCGGAGAGCCACCTCGGATCTGACAACCGCAGCATGTCGCTGGCGTCGCCTAGTATGGCCCACACCTCGTCGCGCTCGAACTGTATTAGCGACCCGTTCAAAAACATCATGACCAACGAACTCATGAAGAGCATGTAGTCATGTGGCGGGCTCGGCTCGAGCTCCATCATCTTGCAAATGTCCACTAGCAGCATCTCCAGCGCGAAAGCCTGGTACTTGCGGGTGGGCGAGCCCCGCGGCGCGCGCAACTGCGTCAGCACCGACCGGAGCACCCTCTCCGCCGGGTAACGCGCGCGCAGGGCCTGCCACACGCGACCCGCAGCGCCTAGCCAGCTGGCCCACGTGCTCGCGTACAACAAGGGCGGCATGTCCGGGGCGGGGCGCGCCTGGGCCACCATCGACGACAGGACACTCAGGTTCGCCTCCACCGCTGATTCGCGCACCAGAGCCAGCGCCCTCTGCGCCAGCTCGTACTGTTTTACAGCACGGGCCGGTGATTGGTCTAGCGCGTCCACGCCGCTCCACCACGGACCGTGCAGCGGCGGAGCGCACACCCCATCGCTCGCCAAGCGGCACAACAGCGCCCACAACCGCTGGCGCAGCACTCCCGCGCCAGCCGGCCCCTTGTGCGAAAAAAGGCCGCCAGGTATGAGACTCCTGAGCGCGCTCGCACTATCCTCAGCCTCCGCACACCAAGCTTGTAGCAAACTCTGTGCCCGTGCCAGATCGCCCCTGCGGATCGACTTTTCGAGCATGGTCAGCCACAGCCCTTGGCACGCCTGGGCTTGGCGCAGAAACGGCAGGTTGTCCGTCGACAATGCAGCGGGCTCAAACAGCTCTGTGGTCGTGCTAGTCAGCCAGCATGCCTCTACCAGGCGTGGAGACAGGCGAGGCCCCATGTCTTGGCCATCATCGTCGTCGGCGGTCGCTGCGAGTACCCGTGCTTGCATGGGTTTTTATATTTTCCCCTCCTACCCGTCCGAGATAATAGAGAAAGAGCAGGGGGAAGGGTAGGAGCACCCCCCCCCCCTCCCCTCTGCGCGCCCCCCGCGCTCTGCACCTCCCTGCCTCTAGGGAAGGTGAGAGGGCCGAAAAACATTTTCGTGTGAGTAAAAGGCCCGCGGGTTTCTCCCCACGGGAAAACGTCCGATTTCTCTGCTAGCCTCCGGAACGGCCCCAGCTAAATTTGGCGCCAAATTGTGCCGTCCGGAGGTAGGGTGCCTGATACGGTCCGGCCGGGCAGTATGTCTTAGCATTCCCGGGGAAACAGCAGTAAGCGCCAATTTGGCGCCAAAATCTACTTGCGCAAAAAGAAAATCACACACAGACGCTCGGCAGGGCTGCCGTGAGGAAGACGTCCTCCCCCTTCCCTCTCACTTTCGTCGCCCCTCTCACTCACTCTCGTCGCCCCTCTCACCTTCATCGCCCCTCTCACCTTTGTCGCCCCTCTCACCTTCGTCGCTCCGCTCCCCTTTGCTCTGCACCTCCCTGCCTCTAGGGAAGGTGAGAGGGCCGAAAAACATTTGCGTGTGAGTAAAAGGCCCGCGGGTTTCTCCCCGCAGGAAAACTTCCGATTTCTCTGCTAGCCCCCGGAACGGCCCCAGCTAGATTTGGCGCCAAATTGTGCAGTCCGAGGTAGGGTGCCTGATATGGTCCAGCCGGGCAGTATGTCTTAGCATTCCCGGGGAAACAGCAGTAAGCGCCAATTTGGCGCCAAAATCTACTTGCGCAAAAAGAAAATCCCACACAGACGCTCGGCTGGGCCACCGTGAGGAAGACGTCCTCCCCCTTCCCTCTCACCTTCATCGTCCTCTCACCTTTGTCGCCCCTCTCACCTTTGTCGCCCCGCTCCCCTTTGTCGCCCCTCTCACCTTTGTCGCCCCGCTCTCCTTTGCTCTGCACCTCCCTGCCTCTAGGGAAGGTGAGAGGGCCGAAAAACATTTTCGTGCGAGTAAAAGGCCCGCGGGTTTCTCCCCACGGGAAAACGTCCGATTTCTCTGCTAGCCCCCGGAGCGGCCCCAGCTAAATTTGGCGCCAAATTGTGCCGTCCGGAGGTAGGGTGCGTGATATGGTCCAGCCGGGCAGTACGTCTTAGCCTTCCCGGGGAAACAGCCGTAAGCGCCAATTTGGCGCCAAAATCTACTTGCGCAGAAAGAAAATCCGACACAGACGCTCGGCTGGGCCGCCGTGAGGAAGACGTCCTCCCCCTTCCCTCTCACTTTCGTCGCCCCTCTCACCTTTGTCCTCTGCTTATTCCTCCCCCCCCCCCTCCCCTCGTCCCTCCTCAGAGCGCGTGCAAACGCGTTCCAAAAAAAATTGTTGCTTTCCACTTTTCATATTCCCGCAGATATTTCCGCATATCCTTGCAGAGGGGAGAGGCAGGGAAGGAGGAGCAGGGGCGCGCCAAGAAAATGTAATTTACGCTGAATTAAAGCTCGACGGTGTCCTGTCCGTGCCATAGCTCGGCCACCGTGCGCAAGACCTGCGGAAATATGAAAAGAGGAAAAGAAAAAAAAAATTGCCCGATAACAAAAAAAAACAGACGAGGGGAAGAAGGGGGGAGGGAGTAGAGGGGAGAGAAGAAGAGGCAGAGGGAAGGGAGGGGGAGAGCACGAATTGTCTAGTCCCCCGTCTGAGCACAGAGCGGGAGCGGAGGGCAGGGGCGCGCTTCGCCGGTGTACAAGAAAAATTTAATAAAAAGTTTTACTGACAAGATTTCAATCTTGGCACTGAGAATAGAGAGAGGGAGAGGGAAAGGGCAGAGGCCGCGCCAGGAAAACGTAATCTACGCTGAATTAAAGCTCGACGGTCTTACGCTCGGGGCACTGAAAACTAGGAGCAGAGCACCGTGCTCCAGCACGACCTGCGGCGAATGGATGGGCGGTGGTCAAAGTGCCAGGAGGACAAGAGCCCCTTCACTTACCCCGACGGCTTCCTGTCAGTGCCATAGCGCAGCCACCGTGCGCAAAGTCAGAAAATTATGAAGAGTGGACAAACAACTTTTGTGCACAAAAAAAAATTAAAAAAGTCCCTGACAAAGTTTTAATCTTGGCACTGAGAACCATGCGGCAACCTGAGATTTTCAACCCGCAGGCTGCCACAGCAGCAGCATCCGGTCCACGTCATGTCGCTGTGGTAGCCTATGTTAGAACCCTGGCCGGCACCATATGTGCTCTGCTCGCGCGCCAAGAGAGTACAAAAAAGAATACGCTGAATTAAAGCTCGACGGCCTTACACTTGGGCACTGAAAACTAGGAGCGAATCACCGTGCCCCCAGCACGACCCTGCGGCGGATGGATGGGCGGTGGTCATCGCCCGGACAAAAGCCTCTCCGACGGCTTCCTGTCCGTGCCATGGCTCGGCCACCGTGCGTCACAGTGCGTCTCCAAAAACAGACGTTCCATTTCTAGCGTCCATGGACTTCGGTGCCGGGGATTAGCTGTTTGAAGCAGTTACACAGGCGCGGACGTCGTGGTCTGGTACAAGAAGGAACTATGCTCTGAAAAAGTTAACCTTTTACCTAGTTGGAACGAAAACGCGACAAATACCTTTGCCTCCTGCTCCCGGCGGATAGACTGGGGGTGGGGAGGAAGGGGCAGGGGCGCGCTTCGCCGGTGTACAAAAAAAATTAATAAAAGAATCCTTGACAAAGTTGTAATCTTGGCACTGAGAACTAGAGAGAGGGAAGGGGCAGGGGAGAGGGGACACCAAGAAAGTGCGAAATACGCTGAATTAAAGCTCGACAAAGTCGTACACTTGCTACTGAGAACTGAGAGAGGGAGAGGGAAGGAGCATGGAAGGGGGCGGGGTGGCTTAGTGAAGGCGTTTCATGCATTTTTTGGTGGCTTCTGCACTCTTCCCCCCCCCCTCTGTGGGCTCCAAAAAAAAGTGTACTTATTTTTGCTCCAGGAGAGAGAGAGGGGGGAGAGAAAGGGAGGGGAAGGATCAAGCACTATCTGTCTTGTTCTCCCTTCCCCCCTAAACGCAACCCACGCCTACAACGACGTGGGCGGCACATTTTGACGCTGTGCCCGGCACCCACGTTGGTCATGTTCAAGAAGAAGCGCAAGGACAAGCCCAAGAAGTGGCCTAGCCCCCCGCCCGACTATCCCGCCTGGCCGGCCAACCCGCGGCCCGAAAACGCTGCCTGGCAGCTCTGGCGCGCAGCGCCTTGGCGCGACTAAACGGGCGCGCACACGCTACGGAATGCAAGCCGGGGTGAACCAAAGACCGGCGAGGTTCAGACAAAGTTCTGGACTACAACATGCTAGATATTGATGGAGGCTAGGCGCTTGCGCCGGCGTTGCACGCATTCTTTTTTTGGTGTAGCTTCTGCACTCTTCCCCTCCCCCCCCCTCGACACTCACGCACGCGTATGGCGTAGTATTCTCTGCTTGCAACCACGTCGTCGTTTACTTCTTGCAGCGCGTGCAGCATCGCGCAAGCGCCCGCCAGTGAGCGAGGAGGCAGGGGCGCGCTTCGCCGGTGTAAAAAAAATCACACGAAAAAATTCCCTGGCAAGGTTTTAATCTTGGCACTGAGAACTAGGAGAGGGAAGAGGCAGGGGAGGGGGAAGTACACATTGTCGTAGACCCCCGTCTGAGAACAGGGAGCAGGACAAGGAAGGGATAGAGGAGGGAAGCGTCGGGAAAGTGCGGAATTTGTTTAAATTAATGCTTGATAAAGTCTCGCATTTGGCACTGAGAATCGGGAGCGAGAGAAGGCAGCAAAAGACGACGTCGGAATAAAACCCCCGCTTGGCCTTCTTTTACCAGAAAGGCGAGCACGGGCAAAGCTGGACTGAGCCTGACACTACCATCTGGTGGGCTCAAAAAAAGTGTACATATTTTTGCTCCGGGAGACGCCAGCACAAGAATGCAGGCTAAGTCTCAAGATTCCGCGGGGGAGGTCACGGCCGCCAAGCTCAACGACAACGACGGCGCTGATTTCCGGCTGAATCCGTTGGTGCTGGGCTTAGGCCCCGCACAATTCAAGGACGCGCGCCAATGTCACGGAGTGTACTGCATTGTCGACTGCATTGCTATTTTTCTGTCTTGCTCTCAAGAGCATGCTGAGGAAATCTTCCATTACGTGGCAAGCGGAGTCAAATACGGCGACTTCGCTTTACAGTGGCACGCGTTTCCTCCCGACAACGACCAATCCGTTCGTTGTACTACGCTGCCTGCCCTGCGTGTGATCCTCACGCTAGCGGCACTGGCCAACAAAGTATATTGGCACACCATGGCTCGACGGTGTTACACTGGGGGGCGCTAAAAAACTAGGAGCAACAGACAGGAAAGAGGCTGGATCGAAGATAGTTCTTAATTCTACACCGCCGAGTGGGACTTGTTCGAGCTTTTATTAAAAAAGTATTTGTTTGAGCTGGGGCAGCGAGCGCTACGTGACTTTTCGAAGGTCTTTGCATGAGCCCAAGGGTTGCCCTAGGCGCTTCTTAACGTATGGTTGCAAAACAAGGCCACAAAACACAAGCAGCAGCAAATAGACACTGTCAGACCAAGCAGTTGTTCCAATGTCGACTGTCAGAGGCGGTGTCAGGGGCGCACCCACGAGCGCCTCGGAAAAACCTAGAGCGATTGCCCAGCCCAAACTCAGCGCGTCCTCGCCCCCCCCCCTTGCAGTACCTGCCGCTGCCGCCAACTACCGTCTTCCCCCTAAAGCAAAGATATAAGCAAGACCTCGTTCGCCCGCGCACGACCCGCGGCTCGGCGCGCAGGCTACAGCCCAGGGCGGGTCCACTAGCAGAGAATCATTGCTCAGTGCCACGACGGATCACTCGAAATCAGAGTGGGGGGCTCTCTGGGTACGGGCGTAGCACAGTGTCGTTGCGTCAGCTCCCGTTGACACGCGCGACCCTTGCATGCTGGCACTGAGAACTAAGAGAGGGAAAGGGAAGAAGAAAAAAAAAGGGAGCGCTCTCCCCCCGCCCCTGTCTCGACTACAAACTCCGCCTAAGTCATACGACGAACAGCAATGAGGCGGCGCACTCTCCGAGACAGAAAGGCAAGGCCCCCCAAGGGACCTCGATCGTTGCGTGGCCATCGCGGTCTTGGCGCACATGTCCAAGCTCTGACGGCTCCGGAGCTTGTTTCTGTCAATGTGCCCCCTTATTACAGCGCTTGCCGGTCTTGGCCCTTTCTCTTTTGTGCCTTCTTGTACTTTTTTTTCAAGGCATTCCAGTTCTTGATGCCGGCGATCTCGCACACGCGCCTGCGCTCCGCCCGGCGCTCCGCCCTCAACATCTCCTCTGTCGCGTGCCTGATCTTTTCGCTGTCTGCTCGCTCCTCTGCCAAGCTTCAATTCCGAGCTGGCTTCTTCTGTACTGCTAAGCCACCGGTCGAATTCCGCGCGGGGCACAATTCGCATGTTCACGATTCCGTAAGACTTGAGCCGGCCCGCGCCCTTGTGGTGCTCGTCCTTGCAATTCACGTACCCACACAGCCCCTTCTCTGCAGATCCCCTGCGCGGAGGAAACACCTTATAGCCAGTACCGTGCAAGGCCGCGAGGGGGGACATCATCCAAAGCCTTGTTATAGGACTGTTTCAGCTCTTTCAAGTAATTCGCATACACCGAAACAAATGTTGACCATTCCGTCAGGCGTCCTTTGTCTGGGATCACCCCGTGTTCTCGGGACCCCTCATGCCAGAAATCTGCGCTCTGCTTCTCGTTCACAATCATGCTCTGCATCGTAGCCTGATCCATCACGCTGGCAAAGTCCTGTGGCAGGTCTAGGCACATAACAAGCTCCTTTTGGTACAAGCCTTCCAGACCGAACGGGCAAGCAAGAGTACGGACACCGAGACTTAAAAAAAAAAGGAGAGAGGGCAGGGGCGCGCTAAGAAAGTGCTATGCGGAAGTTTTTTTTCAATTAAAACCCGACAAAGTTTTTCTGTCCCCTCTCCCCCCTCCCTATCTCTTCTATCGCCCCTATCTCTTTCGTCGCCCCTCTCTCTGCCCTCGTCCCACACCTCGGAAGAGAGAGTGGGTAGGGGGGGGGACAGAAAAAAAATCTTTTGTTATTCGCTCAACCTCTCTCTCTTAAGAGTGCTCGTTTGATACAGCCGAAAAAGGCAATGTCCAAGGGTCTTTCGGCAAAACCGAGTTTTCAGCCATATCATATTCTCACCCGAAAAATTTGGCGACAAATTTCGTGCAGTAAAAAAAAAAAGAGCAGCGAATCTAGTTCGTCAAAATCCTAGCCGAGTGTGTCTTCCCTCTCCCCTGTCTCTTCCGTCGCCCCTGGTTGAGAGCGCGAGCGCCATAGTCATGCTGGGCAGAAAGCTTTTTTGGATGCACGAAGAGGAAGCTGAAGCTCAAGCCTGGGCTGCTGGCTTGGCACAGGCCGAAGCCAACCCCCAGCCTCCAGCACAGGCCGTTCATTGCAATTGTTTTTATTAAACAATAGGACGCGTGTATTGCACAAGCGAGCGTCGATCTCACGGGAGTAGGCTTTTGACGTGCTTGCAAAAACTATCTCCCTTGCTAAGCACGACCGGATTGTATTCGCGCCACTGCTTGTATGCAGCGATAGTCTCCATGTATTTGTGCAACTCATCTCTTGCAGCGAAAGCTTCTTTGATATTATCCATTCCTAACACGAGAAGAGCTGTTTTGCTAGCACATGGTTCCTCATTATGGCAATCCCAAGTGTTCATGACACAGGCTAAGTTTTCCAGATAAAGCGCCGCTGCTAGTGCATGACTTTTGTCCAATAATGACGGCTTTGTGAAGAAGCTTTTTGTCAACGCCTCACCAGCCTGGAATTGCATTGACTCGGGGTTTGCGAAGAGCTTTGCATCATTGAGGCGCACTCTCCACGCGGCGAGCTCCCCTGTGCCAATACTGTAGACCCACACATTGGACGGGGCCCAGCTAAAGAACAAGGGCCAGAGTTCTGTATTCTTTTCGAGCTGGTGACAAATGCCTTTTGCATAAGCTTGGAGCACTTTATACAAATCTTGCCAAACAAGCTCAAAATCTGCCCTGTATATAGGTTTCCAAAAAGATTTGACCCGTGATTTGGACCAATCATCCAAAGAACCGCTGGCATCGGGTTGTGTGCAGCTAAAAAGGACGCACCTTTTGTTCTGTATAATGCTACATTGTACTTTTCTCAGCATCCCTTCAAACTCTGACAAGGCATTGTCCATGTCTGTCTTGTGGTTATTAAGTTGTTGTGATTGGCTTAGAAGCTCGTTGACGTCAGCTAGCTGTACTTCTGTGTAGACTGCATTATCGCAGGCTCCTATCTTCATTTTGTACAGCTGAGCGGCTTGACTGGCAATAGGGCTTTGCACTTTCGCGGTAGTGTCAAGGAAGAGAAAAGAAAACAGCGACAGATCGGTATAAGGGTTACAACTGTTGCTGCTATCGTACCGAGAAAAAAACAGGCCTTCTTGGAGTTTGCACGTGAATTTGTACCCTGGATCAAAATTAGCTCTATTGCGATACTCTACAAGTTTTTCTCTGTATTACGTTCACCATGTTGTTTATCCACTGGTGATGGGTTTCCGCGAGCAATTTGTCAGTGCCGTTTTCTGTTTCGTAGTAATACTTGGTAAGCAAGAGCAGCCATCTGTAAGGATCTGGCTTTGAGCGCGCGTGCCCGCATCGGTGGAAATAGCACACGTGGGACAACAACCAAGCGTAGCGCTCAGCTTCAAGGGGCAGCCCCATATGCTCATCTGGGGGCCGCAGGCGATGATAACCATAAAGAGGCGCTTTTCGATGCGCGTACTTCTCGAGTTCAGCCACATATCGGTTCTCTTGCCCCTGCTTTATGAGTTTGCCTAGCCCTACCAGAGTAGACAGGGGCTTGGCTAGCTTCCGAGCAATTTCACGCTCCTGCTCCTGCCCCGTATCTCGCAACAGCGTGCTCAAGACATCGAGCCCAGCCTCCCAGGGACAGGGGTCCGCCGCCCCCTTGAGTAACCTGCAGCTATTAGCCAAGAGTTCTATGAAAAAGGCCAGGGATAGATCCTGTGCGCTACTCTGTGACAATAAGCTATTGTTACTCACAGGCACAGACGCGCTGAATTTGGGATTGTGGTAGCCATCCACATCCCCAACCCAAACCCGCAATAACTGATCATTTTCTTCTTGAATGAACAACCGCGATGCACGTAGCCCCAGAAGCAAAAAGGGTGTTTGACCACCGGTATTAGCAGCATTTTGCACACACGCAGCATATTTTTTCAGAGTCTCGTAGGCTGCTGTCCAGGCATTAGAGTAGTCGCGCTCGTTGCTTTCTTTTAGAAAGTCGAACAGGCTCTGTTTTTTTGACGTTTTTAAAAAGAAAATAGTAATCCGATAATCCGGTTCGTATACTTTTCTCGCGAGGATTTTGAAAAGTTGAGTGAAGTCCGAAGGCGGCGCAGAAAATGTGTTGAGCTGTTTGTAGAATGCCAAGAAATTTTCCTGTGTCATTTGCTCATACTTATTCTCTTCGCAAATGCCGATTTTCTGCTGCTGAATGTAAGAGCTCCACTCTTTGGAAATATCACATTCTTCTTTCGTTTTTGTTGTTGGCGATAGAGCACACCTTAAGATGCTAGCTCCTTTTTCTGTTTCTGTGTAGATACAGCCTTCTTCACGGACAGTGAAAAATCTATTGTACCTAACGGTAGACAAAAATTCTTGGTGAGGTGGTTGTTGCATTATTGCTTATTGCTTTTATATACAAGAAGACATTTATTGAGGTTTCGGGGGGAAGGGGGAGAGGCTTGAGGTTAGGGAAAAAAACTAAAGGAGAGAAAAGAGAAGGGGTAGGAGAGGGCGAAGGGGAAGGGTCAGAGGCACGACCCTGTCTTACTTCTCTCTCTCTCTCCCCCCTCCCCCGTCTGAGAATTTGTACAGGGAGTGAGAAGGGGGGGGGGGGAGCCCGGCATGAGGGGCCTGCAGAGGACGAGGATAACGAGGAAGAGGAACAGGCCCCCGAATACCCTGCAGGGTCGACTTGTAAGGGTGACGCGCGCTGGTCAAGACTCGACCGGCGACATTGACGATGGCGCAGCTGTCGGGCACTAAACTCTTGATATCGGGCGTGGCCCCTTGCACACACAGCGTGCCCCGTGAACAGGTTTTGGCGGCCATGCTAAGCTGTTGCGCCTTGTTCTCTTTTTAAAATATCTTCACAGCCCATAAAATCCAACGTGTGCGCACAAGGGTTTGGGAAAGGAAGGGAAAATGAAGGGAGGGGGTGCAGGCCGGGGGGGAAATGGAGCCTGGACCCGATGGTCTTACACTTGGCAGTCCTCACAGAATCTCGCACCATTCCGATAGACCCAGTGAGGTTTAACAGCCCCCTGCACACCTTTCTCGAGCAGGTCCATCCAGGAAATAGATCCATTGTCGTAAGTGTCATGCTTCATGTAGGCATCTCCTAACAAGTTGAGCATTTGCTTCGAGATCATACGCTTCAGTATGGCCTCGATTTCGGCGCGGCTCTGCACGTAGAATAGCTCGCCTTTCAGGCGTAGCCACGCAGAAATATTCACGCTGCCACATTTCTCGCATTCACCGTTGACGTCGTCGCTTCGCAAGCTGAGTCGGATCTTGGTTTTTCCAGTTGAGAGGCTGTGGTGCCAGTAAAATTCTAAAGACGTCGCAATGTGCTCAGCATAGCCGAAGCGTTTGCCGGCGTGGAGGTTCAGGCAGCCACCCAGATCATAATCAACCTCATTTTCGTAATACTGTTTCGGGGTAGCGCCGTGGAGGCCGAATTTGGTGTAACCCCTCTTGAGGGCGACCTCTTCGATTGCGTCGGCCACCGGCCCGCGCACACTGGCAAGGTGTTCTTCCTGAGCTTCGGTCGCCAACGGGAAAGACATTTGCTCAGGCTGCGACAGGTCGTGCCCAGCACGGCCACGGACGGCGGAGACCACGAGGACAGATGTCGCAGCAGTTCCTCTGGCAGTGCAGTCGAATGCGCCAACGGGCCCGTGTGCCCTAGCTTTTGCTTTTTCTTCATGGGAACGCCAAAGCTGGGGCTAGCTAGTGTTCAAACATCGGAACAAACAAAGGTCAGGTTGGACAAAAAACTGATACATCCAGGAAGATGTCACAAAGGTCAGGTTGGACAAGGGAGGGGGGAGTGCCCCCCCCCCCCCACCACCCCGGCGGGTCGGCATGGCGGGGGGGGGGGGGGGGGGGTGTGCCCCCCCCCCCCCTTGGGAACGTCCTTTGGTCACAATCCGCGCCGCCTAAAGAGTCTGCTCCTTGTACCACTTCCAAGTTTCCAAAAGCAGGATGTACATGGCGGTCTTGACATTGAATGCACTGTCCATACTATTATATTCGGTTTGGCAAGTGCTGACGTCTGTGGCAACGTCTTTGCGTACACCCGACACCACTGCTACGTGACCCCCAGTTTCGGCCAGCATCAACAAAGCCTGCCGCTCGGTATCTGTCTCGCTTTGTGGGTGCGAAGCCATGTGCACCAGGTAGCGATGGATGTCTACTCTCCGGTCTGCCACTACGACCAAACCGAAGCCCCTGTCGTACTTGTTGTTGCCATCGGCATCGCTGACATCCATCAACACACAGTACTGTGTCCCGTACTTACTGTCGACAAACAGGTACACTGCCATGTGCGCAGCAATCGAACTGCCGAGCTGCACCCCCTTGCAGTTTCCATTGTTGTTTAGCAAAGCCCGCATAGCCGCTTGCAGATCGGCCGCTTCGTTGCTGTTGGGGTACCGGGCACTCGAGAACGAAGCTTTGGGCGTGAGGCGGCTCTGGTAGCATTCGGCTATCGCAGCCAAGGTGGTGCGTCCGGAGACACAATCAAGAGTACCCGCGGGGGGGCTGCGCACGGGAGACGGAGAGGGACTAGTTGTGGGAGGCAAGGGCCCTGCACACATGCCGGTGGTAGAGTTGGCGACCCAGCCCGCGGCGCACTGCGCAGGAAAAACAGCTTTTAGGGGGCTGATCCACGTGGTGGGGCCAGGCGAGGAGTCTTTTTTACGCAACGAGAGCGTTTGTAGGACGAATAAGAAATACCCGCTGGGAAGCTCCCCGGTTGCCAAACCCGTAGTGCAGACTTGGTCTTCCGGAATGCCGTTGACGAGCCGCCCAAAGCTGTGCTCGTACCCCATGACGGTGCAATCGCTCACAAGAGGAGTGACAGTCTTCCACCATAAGCGGCTTCGTTCGTCGACGCGCCGTTGGCACAGGTGATAAATGCATCCAAGCTTAAGCAGCTAGTGGATGTGCCGCGCCAGTCGATCCAGTACGGTACAGGCAGCCTCTGTTGGGAAATCGGATCAACAGTACTGTCAGCAGTACTAGAATTAGTCACGATCTTGCAAACAAACGCGCTGCTCACAAGCAGAGCCCGCACAAATACCCCCCACACACCCCCCCCCCCCCCCACACGCCATTGACGTCCTTCCGTATGGTCGCAGTTGGGATAAAACCTGTCCCTCGTTTCTTACCTTATAAGCAGAGGAGAAAGAAAGAGTGGCAAGGAGGGAGCGCCCTCCCCCTTGTTCTTCCCCCCTCTGATCCCTTTCCCCCAACCCCTTTCTCCAATGATTATGTAACAGAAAAGAAAAAGAAGAGAGCTCACCCATGCCCTGGTTTACTCATTGAACTACAGGAGCGGGGTATCCATCAGCAAACAGTACTGAGCCCCGTACGTACTATCAATGAACAGAAAAACCGACATGTTGGCTCTGATAGCGCTGCCGAGCGTTATTCCTCTGCAGTTTCCATCATTGTTAAGCAAGGCGCGCACGGCTTGCCTTAGGCCGCTTGCCTCATTGTTGCTGGGATTTATAGGCGCCGTCGCCGAACCCTTGGGCAAATAGCGCGTACTGTAACAAGTAGCCACGGCGCTCAGATTGGTTGCTCCACTTACGCAAAGGCTGGTCGACGCCTGCTCAAAGGTCAGGAACCTTCCTGTCGGGAGCACGTTATCAGCGAGCGCCTGGCTGCATACTTGGTCGTTCTGGATGCAGTTGAGTACCCGGCCCAGGGCGTGACGCTGAGGCTGGCGCTGGGCGTAGCGCTAGAGCTGGCGCTGCTAGTAGTGCTCTGGCCGGCGCTGCTAGTAGTGCTCTCGCTGGCACTGGGGGTGTTGCTCTGGCTGTCACTTGGCATAGCGCTAGGAGTGCCTAGCGGCTGCAGAAGAATCCGATCTGCAAAATGTTGACACCCTCTCCCTATCTTAGTTATCAGTGCCAAGATTAAGATTTTGGCAGGGATATGATCAAACCTTGGGAGTGATATAGCTAAAAAAAGGCAGTTCTACCGGAAAAACCTGGAAGCACTGCCTTTTCCGGTCGTATCGTATCATACAGTCGTGCAAAGCTTAGCGCGCCCCTGCTTCTTCCCTCTGCAAGATCTGCAGAAATATCTGCGGAAATATGAAAAGTGAAAAAGAAAATTGTTTTGGAACGCGTTTGCACGCGCAAACAAGGGACGAGGTTTTCTGACCTTGCGCACGGTGGCCGGGCCATGGCACGGACAGGACGCCATCGGGGTAGTGAGGCCTTTGTCTTTGTAGCACATAAACCACCGCCCTTTCATTCGCCACAGGGTCGTGCGGGAGCACGGTGCCCCGCTCCTAGTTTTCAGTACCAAGATTAAAATTTTGTCAGTGATTTTTTCTTGTACATTCTTAGCGCGCCCCTACCCTCCCCCCTTCCCTCTCCCGCTCCTCGTCAGGAGGTTGCAACTCCGACAATGTGGCAGGGAGGGATGAAACTTAGAGTGAATCTTGGCCTAGAAAGTAGGGGAGTGGGCTTGTCATCGCCTTTGGGGCGCGAGGCTAGCATTAACCAAAATATTGGATAGCTCTTTACCCCGCGGCTTGGGTGTCGGCGCCTGCAAGATAAGGGAGGGTGGGGGGCGGCGCCCCCCCCCCCCCCCCTTTGGGCAATTTGCCCCCCTCCTGCCTGCTCGAAAAGAAAAAGCTTTGTTGGCGCGCTTTGTTCGCGCGGGGGGTACGTTTGTACTTTTATTCTAGTTTGCGATACGGTCGGGGTTTGACACTCTCAGGATATCAATTCAATCCGACGTTCTAAAACATCTCCATGTCATCTAAGGTTACTTGAAGCTTAGTCTTTTTGTGGATATATTTGGCGAACAGAATGGTTGTTCGCGCGGCCACGTTCCCTGCAAAGAGAAAGCACCGTATGGATACCAGCGTGCATGGACAAGCAATAGAGAGAATACCAATATACTGCGATTTAGCGGGCATCCACCATGAGGAAAACGCAGAATTGTAAATTGCAGGCATCAGGGCATAGTTTCTTGGATGGTCGGGGCCGTTGGCGGATTCTGGGATTATGTGGTCAATGTGGAAATGAAGCTTTCGAATGCTGCCAAATCACAGTACAGCGTACGCACCCACAGGGCAGGCATCTCTAGTACCGTTATCGTCGAAGTAGTCTTTAAAAAAGATACTGCGGCGGTGTTCCAGGACCCAGCGCCGCACCAGGGCTCGCGACATGAAGCGCTTTTTGTTGGTCAGGGGCTTGACAAAGCCGAGGTAAACAGGCTGTGTCTCAATTTCCAGTTCAGGATGGACCCCATACATCGCACTCTGGATAGCCTGCAGATGCTTTTTGCCATTGAACCCCGAGATGTCGCTGCCATCCCAGACAGGCGCCGCCGCAACCGCCGCGTTGGGTAGTACATGCATGAGCTGCGCCTGAGGAACGAATGCCTTGTGGTCGAGCGCGGAGTCTTCACCCGTCATATGCCTGCCTGTAAGAGGGTGGCCTTTGTCGCAATCCGTAGTCGGGCTCACGCTTCGGACACGTTTGGCTGGCTGCTCCTGGTCTGCGGTCTGCTCGGTAGGCACATGCACACATGCTGATGGCTCTACCATACTAGCAATCGGCTGAGATCCGCTGACATTTTCTGTAAGCTGAAGCTTCCTCCTTGCAGCGGCGAGTCGGGCGTGCTCGAGTCGAAGCCGGGCCGCGCGCTTTCCCGAGAGTAGACTGAACACCAGCAGCAATTCTTCGTATGGCAGGCAATCTAGTATTTCATTGCCCCGCTTCCCGTCTTTGCGAAGAAACGAAATTTTTTTGAACAAATCCTTACAGATGTGTAACTCGTTGATCTTTGGTCTAATTCGATGGTAAATTACTCGCGCATCTTTCTCCGAGCAATGCTTAAAGGCGGCAATAGCGTCGGTAACACAAAAAAAGCCGTTTTGCTTGCGTTTGATTGAATCTTTGAATTCCTGCTCACTCATGCCCATAATGTGGGGATTGTGTATAATCGCGCCATTGGTGGCATCGACTGTTACCACGCTATGCGAGTGCGTTGTCATTGGAACTTGTTCGCAAACAGTTTCATCCGTGTCACTTTCGGAATCCGAAGACTCTGCTGGTGCAGGCTCGCGTTTCTTCGACAAACTGCGCACGGTGGTGATAGACATGCAAATCCGCACTTGTAACTTCGTTGGTACGCAGCAGCACGCAATTTGGCAGAGATAACAAAGAAATAATACGAGTTAGTGGATAGCAAAAGAGGGAAGGGTGCCGCGCCCTTCTTGACGGAACGGATGGCTGGCCTCGGGGAGGGGGGGGGGGGGGGGAGAGGGGCGCCCCCCTCCCTACCCCACCCTCCCCCTCCACTTTTTCCCTTTTTGTGTCGCCGACTCTATTATCCGACGGCTTGGGTATACAGAGGGAGGGGGGCGCCCCCTTTTGCTCCCGCACCAAAAAAGTGCAAAAAAATTGTTTAATAAAAACCCTACAAAGTCTTAGGCAGGAGACAGACCCACCACTGATTCTCTTCCTGTGGCAGCGTTGGCTTCCAAAATGGCGGTCATCACCTTGCTAAACTTGACATTAAATCCTTCTTGTTGTATCAAATTTAGGGCGCGGCGTGCGTTGTTTCGCGTCTCGGCTTCACAGTACACGACATCTTGCATTTCAAGACGGACACTTGCACTTACTAAAGTCTGCTTGTACAAGCTGATGGCCATTTGGTACACGTCGAAGAATGCTTTTTGGTTGGCTTCTATGATCTGGCACGTGACTTTTATTTGCCTAGACTCTGCCTCCCAATCAGACTGTAGGCGTTGGATCTCGGCTTCTGCGCGTTTTTGATATGTCTCGATCTCCTCTTCGTAAACAGCACGTTGAGCATATGCAAGCCGGTTCTTTGCCTCCAGGAGTTTTATTTCGCGTTCTATCTCGTCCAAAACCACGCGGCGGCGCTTGGCTTGGGGTTCCTGTTCCGGCTTACGCTGCTGCGGCAAAACCTCGCTTCCGACTCCTTGCCGAAGAGCCGACTGCGCCGGCCGCGCAGCTTGTGTGATAGATCTGCCAGAATCTAACTGTTGGCGCTCTGCGGAGGTCGCTCGGTGAGTCGGCACTGCCATGTTGGCCTGCGATCGGGTTAACATATTTTCTGTAAAGATGCAAAGCTCGTTCTATTTTTGTAGCAGAATGTGGCTGTAGGGGGGGCACACCCCCCCCCCCCCTTTCCTGTCCCACTCCCTGTTCTTAGATGGGAGGGGGGGTGCACACTTCTCCTTGGCGCCCCCCACCCTCTCTCTCCTTTAAATTTGTTTTGTGTCTCCACTCCCCTCTACTCCCCCTCGCCCCCCTGAGCCAGGGGGCTCAAAGAGCAGGGGGCAGAACTGAAACAAAACTAAGACGATGCCACAGAGCACATGCCAAGGCGCCCCCTCCCCTCTTTCTCGGGCCCGAATTTGCAGGGGATGGACGCCCCCCTCCCTCCCCTACCCCTTTCCTCTCCCGCTCCCCGTTCTCAGATGAGAGGAAAAGACAGATCGTGCTCCCCCCTCCCCTGCCCCTTCCCTCTTCCTCTCCTAGTTCTCAATGCCAAGTACAAGACCGTCGAGCTTTAATAAAAATTTGTACTTTCTTGGCGCGCCCCCCCCCCCCCCCTCCTCCCTTCCCTCTCCCGCTCCCTGTTCTTAGATGGAGGGGGGCGCCCCCCCCCCCCCCTCTCTTTGACTCTCTCCCCTTCTCTCCTTTAAATTTGTCTTGTGCCTCCCCCCTATCCCCCCCCTGAGCCCGGGGGCCTCAAAGAGCAGGGGGCAGAACTGAACAAAAACTAAGAAGATGCCACTTAGCCCATGCCGGGGCGCCCCCCACCCCTGTATCCAAAAATCCTTTCTGCCACCTCCCCTCTCCTCCCCCATGAGCCCAGGGGCTTAATAAGGGGCAGGGGAAGGGGGAGGACAAGGGCGCAGGGGAAGGGCGCAGAAGCTACCAAAAAAATAAATACATGCAACGCCTCCACTGAGCCCCTCTCTCTTCCCTTCTCCCTTGTCGAGACTTTTTTAATTACATTTTTCTTTTGTACTTTCTTGGCTTTTCTCTGCCCCTTCCCTCTTGCACTCCCCGTTCTCAGACGAGGGGGACTAAGACAATTCGTGCTCTCCCTCTCCCCTACCTCTTCCCTCTCCCTCTCTTAGTTCTCAGTGCCAAGCGTAAGACCGTCGAGCTTTAATGCAGCGTATTCTTTTTTGCACTTTCTTGGCGCATCCCCTTCGCCCCTCTCTCTCCTAGTAATACTAATTCTCAAACGAGGGGTTTAGCTGATTCCGTGTTCCCCTTGCTCCTCCCCCTTCTCTTTGTTACCCCCGGAAAAGCGCGGAGCTCGCGGCTCACGGAGCGGTCGTGGTCGTCGTAGGGGGTAATCGGTGTGCTAGCCCCTGGCGCGGGCGCTGCTGTTGTTGGTGACAGGGTCTGTGTCCACCTGTCTTCGCAACCTTCTTCGTAAACCTGGTGTCCCAGAACCCAAGTGGACGTGCTGAAGCACCTCAACGGCTCGGTGCAGTTATCCCAAGCAAAGGTGTCGCTGATGTCAAGGCGCAATCAATCGTCCGTCCCATTGTAGGGGCTCCATAAAAGAAATTGTATATTTAGGTAGGCAAGGGCCTCCGCGGGACCGCTGCCCGTCAGTGCAGGGGGCGGTCGCTTCACACGATGCCGCCAAGTCACGCCATGGGCCTGCCCACCGGAATGGAAGCAGTACTAGCTCCCGAAGCTAAGGTTTGCGCTAAACACGTCGTCAAGAGCTTGTATGATGTGTTGTAATGAAATGTCCACTCGGTTGGCCCCTAGTACTCAGTGCCAAAGTGTAAGACTTTGTCAAGCTTTTTAATTAAAAGAATTCTTTTTTTTCATACTCTTTTCCCCCGGGGGCATGATATAGTTAAATTTTGGACGTGATATGGCTAAAAAGCCAGTCCCGTTGGAAAACTGGGAAGCACTGCCTTTTCCGGCCGTATCACACCCGTGCAAAGCAGCAAAAATTTAGCGCCAAATGAACGGGCCGCTCCGGTCTCTTTCCGCGGGGTTTTAGCGGTCGTTTTCCCGCGGAAAAAGACGCGCGCCAATTTTTTTTTGGTTGCGCAAACGACAAGTTTTTCATGCCCCCCCCCCCCCTTTCGAGGGGGATAGGGGCGGGACGAGAAGGGGGAGCGGGACGAGAAGGGGGAAGGGGGAGAGACGGAGGGAGGGAGAGACGGGGGAAGGGGAAGGCAAGGGGGGCACCCCCCCTCCCCTCTCCCTTCCCCCTTCCCTTTCTTTCCCCCAGCCATTCCTTTGCGAACTGAACTGAACTTTTTTCTCTTTTCCGTTTCTCACATCAAATTTGTCGCCAAATTGTCTGTGTATGTTTCCCCGGAAAACTTGCTCCAAAAACGCTTGTGGTTGCCTCCTTTTGGCCGTATCGACTGCCACGTGGTAAGCATGGATCACAGTGAAGAAACAAAAAGGGGGGGGAGCGCCCCCCCCCCCCTTCTCTTTCCTGGCAAGGCGGGGCACCCCCCCCCCCTTTTTTGTGCTCGCAAAATTGAGCCCCACGCGGGCTGGCAGAAACAGGCTCAAAAGTCCTGCCGCGCTGCACTAGCCACAGAATGGATTGCGGGCGCGGCAGGCTCAGAGAGCCAACGCTAGTAGGCTCAGCTCGTGCCCCCAAACGACCCCGCTTTGACTTTTGCAGCAGCACCACCACCCCCGCATCGGCGCGGCGGCCGGTCGGGGGCCTGGACTTTAAGCGCCTGCCACAGGACGTGTTCGGCCTGGTCTGCTCCTTCATGGCTGACAATCCGCTGTGGCTGTTTGCTGTGTGGGCACGCGTGTGCCGCGGCGGCCCCTGCGCGCGACCCCGCCCGAGCCCCTTTGCCCTGACGCTCGGCCAAATCCGCGGGCCCGTGCCCCAAGCCATCTGGGCAGAGTGGCCGGCCCTGACCAGCCTGACGTGCCTTTGCAGGCCTCCCGTCTCCAGGCAGTCGCTGTTTGACACCCTCGGAGCCAGCGGGGTCTGTGTGCGGTCCCTCTCGCTGCTGGGGCTACATTCCGCCGAGGGGGGAGAGCTCCCACGGCTGGCCAAGTTACGCGGTCTGGAACATTTGTCGGTGGCGGCGTGCCAAGACGCAGGCGAGGCCGAGCTGCTCGGCCTGCTCCAGCTCCGGGCGCTGCGCGGCTTGGAGATCTACGGCTGCCCGAGACTGACCGATGCGGTGCTGGCCGCCCTGTCCCAGCTGCGCAATCTGCGGTGGCTAGGCCTGCGCTGGTGCGAGGGCCTCCTCAGCGCGCACGGGCTCGGCCGGCTAGTGCGGGCTCTGCCCGGCTTGCAGAGACTGGACCTCGATGGCTGCCCGGCGGTCACGGACGAAGCACTGGCGCACCTAGCAGAGCTCCCCGAGCTGCAGCGTCTAAGCTTGGCGGGGTGCACGGAGTGGACCGGCGCCGGCCTCGCCGCCTTGTCGGGGCTGTGCCGACTGCGGCATCTGGACCTGGGAGATTGTGCGCAACTGGCCGACGGGGGGCTAGCGCACCTGTCAGAGCTGCGCCAAATGCGCAGCCTGAGCCTCCGGGATCGCCACCAACTGACCTTCCGCGGTCTAGCCCGCCTGGCGGGGCTGGCCAAACTGCGGTGTGTAGACCTGGGCGGCTGTACCGGCTTGGACGACGGGCACTGTCGTGGCTGGCCAGCCTGCCGGTCCTGCGCAGTCTGGTGCTGCGCGGCTGCCGTGGGCTCACAACCGCCTGGCTGGTCAAACGCATGTCCGCGCTTCAGGACCTGCGGCGGCTAGACCTGAGCCATTGTCCCTAGCTTACCGACTCCGTGGCGTTCGGGCTCGCGGGCCTCCAATGGTTGCACAGCCTGGACCTAAGTCGTAACGCGTGGTTCTCGGACGCGGGCGCCGCGCACGTGGCGGGCCTGGGAAGGTTGCGTTGCCTGCGAATTACGCACTGCCAGCTCACCGACAGTGGGCTCGCCGTACTGGCGGCGGCCCTCCCCGAGCTAACGGACCTGTGCTTACAGAGCTGCGCGAAGCTCACCATGGCGGGTAGTGTTTTTGCTTAGCCACCCGCAATTGCGCAAGGTTGATCTGGGCCTCTGCTACGGCCTGGACCCAAACTCCGCCCTCTTCCGCAACACGCGCCCGGGCGGGCAGTGCGTGATGTTCATTTAACATGGCTTAGTCCGGTTCTTTTGATTAAACTCTAGTTGACAGGGAAAATACTTGACCGCCGGAGCTTTGTGTAAAAAAAGAATTATTATTCAGTCATTTTTTATTTTCTTTTTTTGTTTTTTTTGAGGGGGGGGGATTTAAATTAAGGAAATGACACCTTTTGCCGCCCAGGAAAAACCCCGGGCGGCCGGGAGGAAATGTCTGCTCCTGCTGGGAATAGTCTTTTCTTCCGCGCCCAAATTGTCTAGCTTGGTCGGGCCTCGGTTGCAGGCCTTGCCACTTTCCTTGGGCGCCCCGGGGCCCTCCGCCTAATAGCGCCAGCAGCAGCAGCAGCGGTCGGATCAGCTTAGCCCAGTTGCTATCGAAGGGGGCGCCTCCCCCCTAATGTTTGATACAAGGAGAGGGGGAGGGGGGTTGCCTTCTCCTCCCCCGCCTCTTTCCTCTCCCTCTCCTAGTTCTCAGTGCTGGTGCCAAAGTGTAAGACTGTGTCAAGCTTTTCAATAAAAAAAATTCTTTTTTTAGTACTCTCTTCCCCCCGGGGGGTGTGATATGGTCGAACTTCGGGAGTGATATCACTGCCCTTTCTGTTTGGCCTGCTTTAGGAGCTTTGCGTTTTGTATTTCCTCTCGTAAGATTTTCATAAGAGATTCGACTTCATTTGCACTAGATTGGGGCGGCCAGTGCAGAGAAATCACGAGATCTCTGGCCTTCAAAGTATTGTCAAAGCCCCCATCACCATCATCATCATCCTCCAATAGATATTTCATGTCGTTTCGAATATCCAGCGTACCCAAGGCCTCGGCGCATCCAGCGGTTATGTTTGAAGAGTTTGCATAGTTGTAGATCCAGTCGTAGAGCTTTTGGCTGTTCTCGGGAGCAGCCCAGGTTTGATAACAAGCCAAGTAAACATGGAACAACCGCACGCACAGGCCCCAATTACGTTCTGTGGGCCAAATCCACTTCAGTATTTGCCGAGCGTGGTAGCCCAACCACTGGATATCGTGGCGCACCGTCCCTGAGCCCCTCAGGTAATTATGGACGTGCTGCATAAACCACGAATTTAAATTGGGACACTGCCTCGTCTTCAGTTTTATCTCGTCTTTGTTTTTTCCATCACGACAGTGTTGTACCCATTCCAGATCCTGACTAATAAATGCATCGAAGGCCGCTTTTTTGGTGGCACTGGTAGGTTCGGATGACCACGGCATCCAGGAAACATTGTGAGGCGCGTCCAACCCCAAGGTGGCGCCCGCAATAAACGCCTTCTGCTTGTGCTTGCAGGGCCCTGGCCATTTTTTTTGCTCAATACGTGTAGGAGCTCTTCTCTTTTCGTCTACCAATTCGTCCCAGCTTGTTTTCGGCGACCTAGTATAGCCGTCATGGAAGACTGGCCAAATATCCTTGGCCGCTGCTTTCGTAGGCGGTACTGTGGGCATTGTTTTATGTTTTTTTTGTGGTAATTAGCGCGCGGGCCTGGGTTTGTTTACACTACTAGCCTTAAGTTTATTTGGCAGTAAAATCCAGTGCGTTTAAAACCCCAAATCACCCCGTGGGGGGGGGGTGTCTCCCCTCTGTCGCGAACTGGCAGCGAAAGGGGGGGGGGCACCCCCCTCCCTTCCCTCAAGCGACAGAGAGTTCCTACTTCTTGGGCAACTCGCCACTTTGTCAAAGAGTGCAAGCTCCGTATGCAGGCACCTTGTGGCAGCCAGGAGCAACCACCCGAAAACGGGCACGATATCGATAAACGAGACGGCGCGCGCAGCATGTCTCGACGACGCACAGAGGAAGCGTGCCTGCTTGCTAGCACGACCGTGGACCTCTTCCGCCTCGCGGAAATGCAGATGAACAATGTGCCATTTTTGCTCCACAGTAAGGCCTGTGCGGGGATGTGGCTGCCGATGCTCGAGAAGTTCATTCGCAGAGGCGATGTTGCCTTGACGGAACATACACTGCGAAGTTGGCGGTCGGAGGCGAAGACCAAGGCGGAGCTGCTAAAGCTCTGCCTGCCCCGCAGCGTGGTCTCTGGAGCGACTACGCTGCGCCAAGATTTGTTCGCGTTGTTCTGCAAGCTAACATCCGAGGGGCTGGACGGGCCGCCGCTCCAGGCCCTGTGGAACAGCCTAGAAGCGCTAGGTACGGGCTATTCAGCCCAGGGTTACGAGCAATACCAACTGGCGCAGGCAGTGCTGGGCTTGGTTTGCAGTGATACAACCCCGCTGACAGCAAGACTGAGCGCCGTGTCGTCGTTGGTGGCCAAGGGTCAACTCCAGCAAATGTCGCCCCTGCTGTACGCGAGCACTTGGACCAGCTGGCTGGGTTCCGCGGGCCGGGTGTGGCGGGCGCTTCGCGTGCGCTATCCGTCGCCCGGGCCGCTGAGGTCTGTGCTGGCGGGTCTGCGCTCCCTGCGGGGCGAACAAGAGACCAAGGCCAACACAGTGTTTCCGCTGGAAATGCTATTGGCAGACATGTTGAAGGTGATGCAGCTAGAGCTAGACGGGCCCGTGCACCACAGGACCGAATCCTGTATCTCGATCCTGAACGCGTCACTCGTGCAGCTGGAGCGAGAGAAGCTGTTTGCCATACTAGACGACGCCAGGGAAATCCTGGACTTGTCCGACTGGAGGTGGTGCGCCGCAGCCATTGCGGATCAGTCTCCAGTCTTGCTGCAGTTTTTGCTGCAGCAAGCGCAGGTGACTTCTCAGCAGGCACGGGCTCTGTTAGAGGTCGCAATTACCAACATCGCGGATGATAGGGATGAACTCTTGGCCATGATGCCGGTGTGTGTGCCGCAAGTCTTGTGCATGGTCGGCATCTTGTCGCGTTGGGGGGCGTCACTGGAGGGCGCATGGCTTCGTGATTGGAGCTGCGACCTGGACCTGGTCAGTTCGCCTGACTTCTGGAACCAACTCAGACCCCGGCTGGTTGCGCAAGGTTTTGAGTCGCCCGCGCAGCTACTGGCGAACTTGGACGCGATGTGCGATGACGCGTTGCTGGCTGGCCTCGACAAAGATGATGACTCTTTGGCAGCAGAGGAGCCCTGCGGTCGTTGCGAGACTTGCAAAAAGGAGGCGGCCCAACGCGAGCTGGCTGACGCGTGCCAGGCGCTAGAGTTCAAGCAAAAAGAGCTGGCCGGCGCGGAGGAGCTCACACGCGAGCTACGGCGCAGGAACGAAAGGCTCTCGGTGGACGCGAACCGCACGCGGGGGGAATTAGAACTTCTAGAACAGAAACTACAGGAGACCAAAACGCTGTGCAGCCAGGCGCGCCGGTCGCTCCGCCAGCTCCGGAGAAAAGAAAAAAAGGGTCGCCCCGTGCCCCAAGAGCAGAAAGAGCCCAGAGAAGCGGCCGCCGTCAGCAGTGCTGCGAGTTTAGTCTAGGGAAGGTGAGAGGGCCAAAAAACATTTTCGTGTGAGTAAAAGGCCCGCGGGTTTCCCCCCGCGGGAAAACGTCCGATGTCTCTGCTAGCCTCCGGAACGGCCCCAGCCAAATTTGACGCCAAATTGTGCCGTCCGGAGGTAGGGTGCGTGATACGGTCCAGCCGGGCAGTACGTCTTAGCTTTCCCGGGGAAACAGCCGTAAGCGCCAATTTGGCGCCAAAATCTACTTGCGCAAAAAGAAAATCCTACACAGACGCTCGGCTGGGCCGCCGTGAGGAAGACGTCCTCCCCCTCCCTCTCACTCTCGTCGCCCCTCTCACTCTCGTCGCCCCTCTCACTTTCGTCGCCCCTCTCACCTTCGTCGCCCCTCTCACCTTTGTCGCCCCTCTCACCTTTGTCGCCCCTCTCACCTTTGCTCTGCACCTCCCTGCCTCTAGGGAAGGTGAGAGGGCCGAACATTTTCGTGCGAGTAAAAGGCCCGCGGGTTTCTCCCCGCGGGAAAACGTCCGATTTCTCTGCTAGCCTCCGGAACGGCCCCAGCCAAATTTGACGCCAAATTGTAGCAATTTATTCAATTAAATCCTTTTCTAGACAGTGACGGAAGCTCCGCTGAGTTTGTTACTTTGGGCTCTGCCATTTGGGCCAAGCCAGGAAATGTATCGAAGGGCGGGGCAAGCTTAAAGCTTTAATAAATTTTTCTTGTCGCTTTTTACATATAGAAACCTGACGGTAGTGTCAGGGAACTAGCGGACGGCAACTGCAGCATGCTGGGCGGGCCTTGTGCCCACGGCAACCGCAGCGCGGCGGCCGCCGACCGGACAGGAGCGACCCTTTCCAGCACGGCACGGAACGCGCGCGGGTTTACGATGTTGGCCACCAGCTCGATCACGACGTGAGCCGGCAAGAAGTATACGGTCTCAATGGCCATGGCGTCTGGTCCCAGCCCCAGCGTCGTCTGCAAAAATTGGCTTGGGAAAAGCAGCACGTCTAGCTGGGCCAAGACCTCCCACCTATTAACATGAGCGTAGTGGCGCAACCTAGGCTGTCGTTCGAGCTGCGCGGCCCGCAGCTTCTCGTAGAAGCCGCCCCGGGGAAAGAACTTTTTCAGGATGGCGCCCATGTTGGTCCTGAAAATCAAGTTCGCCAGGCTCTCATAGTCCCCGAAACGGCCGTCTGTGTCTGCGGGCCTCACTAGGTCGTAGTCGATGAGCGTGACCTGGGAGCCTTGCACCAGCACGTTGCCTGCGTGCAGGTCGTTGTGCGCCCAGCCAGCGGCGTGCATGTCAGCAACGAAGCGTTCCAGCCGCACCAGCGTCGGCGGCAAAGAGCTTTCGGCACCGGCATACAACTTTTCCAGCGGCTCGCCTGGAGCCTTGGGCCACTGGGTCTGCAGTACCAGCAAGGAGTCTTTGCGCGCCAGCCATAAGTTTCGCTCTTTGGAGTAATAGTACACTCGCTTCAAGATATGTCTCCCCAAAAAAGGGGCGGCCTTAGCGGCCCGGCGGCGGCGCTGTGTGCAAGAAATGCACGAGGCGCAGATCGTCGCCCGCCAACCGTTGCAACTCTAGAAAAACGTCTGTCAGGTGCACATAGCCTGGGCGCCCGCCGAGGGTGTGCGCTAGCCGTACGCCCGGATACCCTAGTCCCACTCCCTCCCCCGGTCCAGAGCATTTTCCTTTTTTTGGGGGGGGGGGGGAGGGAGGACAAGGTAAAATGGAAGGAAAGGAGATGAGTGTGTGGCCTTTTAAAAGAGACGAGTTTTCAATGCTAGTATTCGTTCCCCCCCCAGCGGGTTTGCCCCTCTCTCCAGATCGAGGCTCTGCAGGCCGAGCTGCAGCGTTTTCTGCGCACGGCAGCCATGCGCGTCACTCGGGACCACCTCGAACACAACTTTACTCTGACGATTCCAAATAGCAGTTTACATATCCGGCCAGACGAACGTGACAAGCTGAACAACTTGCTCAGAGCTCTTGCAAGTCGTGGTTGCTCGGGGCCTCCTCTCATGGAGGTCTGGCACAAGCCTCTCTCCAAGCTTATAGTCGACTTGGAAGCAGAAGAAACCTCACAGTTCTCGGCCGATCGCTTCGACAAGTTAATGCGCGCTTTCCTGGCCGTCCTGTCTGCGTTGATCATGACACGCTTGGTCGCGCTAGGTCGGAGCGCTGCAGAAGCTTGCAACGCGTGTACGACCCACGTGTTACAAGGCCACAGATTGTCGAGAAGGTGGATCGAAGAAAGCTCCCCGGACGGCTCAAGCGAACTGAAGCTGCTTAGCGTCGCCCAGTTGTCGTTTCACGTTGTCTTTGACGGCGTGGCCCTGCGCCCCGCGGACGCGGGCCACCTCGTCCAAGCTGCCGCTGAAGCCTTCCCGCACTACTTTTCGAAATTCCGCGACGTGAACCTAGGAGCAATAGTAGACTTGACCAGGTACAGAAAACCGGTTGCTACTTCAAACTACATCTGGTGCGATCAGGCGCTACTCCATCCCTGCGCCGGCTGTTTCCGAGCGGGGCCGGATTGTCCGTATCGGAATAACCCCTGGATAGAACTACAACTAGGCTGCCGCATCCTTGTCCCTGCCCGCTGTCCCACAACCCCCTGGGGCGTTTTGGCACTGGCACCCCTGCCAATACCTAGCAGCAGTTCATCCATCGACAGCCCTAGCGCAACTTGCGTCTGCGACGCAATCGGGAGGGGCACCGGGGGGCTGCTTGTTTGGTGCGACACTTCACTTTTACCCCAGCGACCAGCCTCGCCCAGCTAACTGCGTTCGCTGCCTCGGTTAGTGTAGGCACCCCGCCCGGGGGCATACTGCTCTCCCTGCCAACCTGTGCACAAGAGCGCACCCCTTGAAAGTACAAAAAAAAATGTAATAAAAAAGTCTCGACAAAGACTTCTTTGAGCTTTTATTAAAAAGGGTATTTGTTATTTTAGCAATACTGGACTCTGCCATTTGGGCCAAGCAAGGAATGTATCGAAGGGCGCCACTTGCAAATACCTCAATTGAAACACAACAGCCCCCGCCCAGCGGGCCAGGGATTTACAAGGGAGCCACAAATTGTGTGATGGTTTGCCTGCACAATGGACAAGTCTTTAGCTGACTAGCACAGTTAGCGCATATCCGAGCGTGCCCGCACGGAATCAAGACCACTAGAGCCCCCGTTTCCTTGCCGGGCTCGTCGAGGCACACTGCGCAATACACGCGCTGTAGCTTGGTCTGCTGGTCCACTAGCTTAGACCTCAGTCCGTCCAGTGCCGCTAGGGAGGTGGCTATGGCCTCTTTGTCGTCAGAGTCGGGCCAGAGCTGTGGCCCCTCGATCTGCTTGAGAGTGGCAGGGAGGTGCAGAGCAAAGGTGAGAGGGGCGACGAGAGTGAGAGGGGCGACAAAGGTGAGAGGGGCGACGAAGGTGAGAGGGGCGACGAAAGTGAGAGGGGCGACGAGAGTGAGAGGGGCGACGAGAGTGAGAGGGAGGGGGAGGACGTCTTCCTCACGGCGGCCCAGCCGAGCGTCTGTGTAGGATTTTCTTTTTGCGCAAGTAGATTTTGGCGCCAAATTGGCGCTTACGGCTGTTTCCCCGGGAGAGCTAAGACGTACTGCCCGGCTGGACCGTATCACGCACCCTACCTCCGGACGGCACAATTTGGCGTCAAATTTGGCTGGGGCCGTTCCGGAGGCTAGCAGAGAAATCGGACGTTTTCCCGCGGGGGGAAACCCGCGGGCCTTTTACTCACACGAAAATGTTTTTCGGCCCTCTCACCTTCCCTAAAGGCAGGGAGGTGCAGAGCAAAGGGGAGCGGGGCGACAAAGGTGAGAGGGGCGACAAAGGTGAGAGGGGCGACGAAAGTGAGAGGGGCGACGAGAGTGAGAGGGGCGACGAGAGTGAGAGGGGCGACGAGAGTGAGAGGGAGGTGGTTTTCTTGGGGCAGTACTTGATTGAAAAAATGGTTTTGGCCTCGGACTTAATTTTAAGTTTCGGGAACGGGCGGGGGTTACGTTTAAGTTGTTCTTGCAGGGCTTCGACGTGGTTTAGGTACACATGAGCATCGCCAAAGGAATGAATAATCTCGCCCTGCCGGCATAAGAACAATCAGGGCATAGATTATTGCGTGAAACATGCTGACTAACCGGGTGCAGGCCAGTGCCGTGGGCCAGTAAATAGGTGAGCAGGGAATAGCTGGCGATGTTGAAGGGCACCCCGAGACCCAGATCCGCAGACCTGCAGAAAGAAAAGCTGAATATCAATAGGCTGCGCTGCGCACCCAACTAGCACTGTCGTTTGTAAGCACAACGCCCGAGCAAGTGATGGCCAAGCTAGAGGTCCTCCCTACCAGCGCCATCGACACCGAGAGCGTCGAGATCGGCAACGTAAACGCTCTGATGCCCAACGTAGCCAAGTGCCTGCTATCGCACATCCTGCGCCCCCGCCAGAACGCCTTGGAAAGGCTCACAGTGCACGACGTGCGCCTGCCGACGGACGAGACCGCGCGCAGAAACGCCCTGCGCGGCCTGCGCGGAGATTACCGACTGCCCGGACCTAGTGTCTGCGGCCCTCTCGGCGGCCGACATCACTACTACCACCTTTGCCAGTGTCGACCTGGAGCTGAAGCCCCAGGCGAACGCGCTGCGCCTTAAGTTGAGGGGCGTCCACGCGCCCATTGAGAGTGCGCACCGCCAGCGAAAGCAAGGGGGAGGCGCCGCGGGGACGGGCGGGCCTGGCTGGCGTACTTCTATAGCTCAGACCTGCCCCGCGAATGCCGCACGCCCTTATTCTTACCGTCCATCGACAGAGCTTTTGGCTGCCTATGGCTGGGCACATATAGGTACCTGCGCGCGACCGTGGATTTGGTGCTAACTCTACTAGGCCTGTTACTTCTGCTATCGATCTTTGGCTTGCTTGGCTTGGGCGTGGGTACAGACAAAGCCTTTCCCCCTCGTGGGGCGCACCGGTCTCTGTGGGGTTTACACTTCCCAGAATTTTAATTCGATCTGTTTGGTCACCTTGTACCAACTGGAGGGTCTAGTCACAAGAAAAAGGGGGGCGGTATTTGAACCCGGGGAAACACACGCACTTCAAATTTGGCGACAAATTTAATTTGAGCAACGGGAAAGAGATGTCCGTTTCCCCCGTATCTACTCCCTCCCGTTTCTCTCCCCCTCCCCCCATTCTCTCCCCCTCCCCTGCTCTTTGAGCCCCCCGGGCTCAGGGGGCTCAAGTGAGAGCAAAGAAAAAAAGGGATGGGGGGGGCACCCCCCCCCTCCACGCAACTTGCACCCCTCGCCTCCTTTCTTCCCCCCCCCCCCCTGAGCCCTTTGAGCCCCGGGAGCTCAAAGCGCGCTTAGCGGGCTTCCCCTTTCTGCTCGCACAGCTCAAGCCAGACATAGCCCCAGGCTCTTCACCGTCTGCAGGCGCAAGATCGGTGCAGAGAGCTCAGCTTAAAGAACATAGCCCATTACGTGCCCTGCCGGCCAAGCAGAGGCCAGCAGGGCCCGCGGGTGCTGCCAGGATCAACCGATGAATTCGGCGGCTCGCTCGCACAGCTAATGCTGACGTTTGGCCGATCGCGCCCTGACCAAGTGCAGACTGATCAGCCTCGTCGATCAGCTCTGCCTCAAAGGAGGGATGAGGGGGGGGGCATACAATTGAAACAAAGAGACCCCTTCTCTCCTCCTCCCTATGCCCCCGGCCACCACAAAAACCAGGCCAAAAGATTCTATGTTTGACACTTCTTTGCCTTGTTAGCTCCTGGGCCTCGTGATATGGCCGAAAAACGGATGATTTTCCGGAAATATCTGAGGTACCGCCCTTTTCTACCGTATCAGCCCCCACGGCATCTAATTTGAAAGCAAGAACCCGCCCCCTCCAGGCCGCGCTAGCGGGGGGGGGGGCACCCCCACCCCGCCCCCTCTCCAGGCCGCGCTAGCGGCCTGGTGCCTTGGTGATAAACAGCCCATGTTACTTTCACTGGCTTCTAAGCGCAAGAACATCCCGCAGTGTCAGAACCTGCGTGGCACAGCCCCGTGGCTTTCACAGCCGTCCAAGCGCCAGAAGAGTCACAGCGGCGTAACCTATTGCTTACCCCAGCCCTTGCAACTGCCTGAAAGCCTGTGGATCGGTGTGCTAGCCTTCCTCAACGAACCCGCGGCTTTGCACACAGCCTCTCTGGTGTGCAAGGGCTGGAACTCTTGGATGCAACACGAGAAGTTCTGGCACAACCTAGGCGGGGTGTCGGAGCTCGACTTCACGCAGCGGCTTTCTCGCAAGTTCCTGTGCTCTTCGGTAGCGCGCGCCTTTCTTGCCGCCGGCGGGCCCTGCGGCTCGCTGCGGCTGAGGGTCACTAGCGAAGCGGATGCACCTCCCTGTGCCCTGCTGCGCCGGCTCACGCCAACACGAGTGACGGCCGAGGGGTGCTACGTGAGGCAGGAGATGCTGGAAACACTGCTGAACGCCCACAGGCGCGGCTTGTCCGTGGTCTCCGTTGCAGAAGCCCCCCTGAACGACGGGCTGCTGAGCCAGCTGCCCGACTCGGTCCACACCCTGGAGCTGAGGCATTGCTATAGTGTCGAGGGGAAACATGTGCAGAGGCTGCCCAAGTCGCTGCAGCGGCTCTCTGTGATCGGGGGCGGCTCCGTGTACGTGCCGGGGCTACTGTCGTGTGCCCCCCAGCTGCTGCGCCTGGAACTCGAAGACACGCGGCACCCATTCGAGGTACTCGCGCAGATCAAGTCGATGGTCTCCCTGCGGGAGCTCGGCCTGCGCAGTTGGCTCTTCCTAACGAAAAAAGCTCTGGACGAGGTCTGTGCCGCCCTGCCCGAGCTCGAGGCCTTAGAGGTCTCACGGTCTATGCATGGACTGCCCCCCACCCTCACGCGCGCCCTGCCCCAACTCCAGCGCCTCAAGTGCTGCCAAGTGCCGAGCGCGACGCTGCGCACGCTGAGAGGCCTCACGCAGCTCGCCCTGGACAATTGCTCAGATCTCGGCGATGACGACCTTCACTTCATTTCCCGGATGGAGTCGCTGCAGGTGCTCAGTCTGGGCAGCTGCTACCGCTTCACCACGACGGGGCTGCTGCCGCTCGCGAACTGTCCGCTGCAAACGTTGGCCCTGACCGACTGCGCACGGCTCACCTGTCCTACAGTCAGCAGCCTCGCCAGAAACCTGCCGGGGCTGCGCAGCCTGGCCCTCCTGGGCAAAAACAACTTGCTCGACCAGGGGCTGCGCCAGATCCTGCCCAGCCTCGCCCAGCTGCAGAGCCTCAGCCTCGAACGCCGGCACACTACCGGCGGCACGTGGTTCCGACAACTCCACCAGCTCACGAGTCTGCGCATCTTACACCTCCCGAGCGAGAAGGTCAGCGACGACGCGCTGGAGGCCTTGTCACGGCAATTGCCGGGTCTGCGCGAGCTGCGGCTCGGCAATTGCAGCGCGCTCACGGACAGGGGGATCGAACACCTGACCGGGCTTGTCAACCTGCGCTCGCTAGAGCTGCTCGACTGTCCGCTAGTCACCGGACTAGCTTGGTTACGCCTAACGCAAAGCCTCGCACAGCATCAGCATCAGGACGACGACGGCTTGCTAGTAGCTAGCAGACTCCCGCGCATCAAGGGCAAGGGCACCACCGTGGACTATTCGCTGGCGCCGGGGGGGCAAGGCCCCCCCGAACCCCCCATCCAGCCCGCGCTAGCGGGCTGGCAGCTAAAGTTTTGAGCGCTTGCGATATATATTTCTTTTAATAAATGCTAGACCTACCAATGGGCATTTCGACACAAGTGATATGGTTGGAAAAGGCAGTACCCAAGGGCACTTCGGCACTAGTGCCTTTTTCGGCCATATCACTGCCATTGTTTCGGCCGTATCACGACACACAGGGAGTTTTCAGTGCCAAGTGTACGACTTTGTCGAGTCTTTAATTAAAAAAAATTTACACTTTCTTGGCGCCCCCACCCCTCCCCTCCCGATTTTCAGATGGGGAACTAAGACAATCCGGATCAGCGCTTCCTCTTCACCTGCCTCTTTCTTCTCCCTCTCCTAGTTCGCAGTGTCAAGTGCAAGACTTTGTCGACCTTTAATTCAGCATATTTTACATTTTTCTGGCGCGCCCTACCCCCTTCCCTCTCCTAAAAAAGGGCAGGTAGGTTTTCCTGGGAAACACACACACACAAACGATTTGGCGACAATTTCATTCGAGAAAGGAAAGGGAAGGGGGGAAGGTGCCCCCGCCAGAACGCCTTGGAAAGGCTCACAGTGCACGACATGCTGGTTAGCAAGCGGCTTGACCTGTACGTCACCGTTAGCTTGCGGGAGGGTTGCAAAGTGGCTGTGCATGGCCCGTCCAGCGTCAATTCGGTGACGCTGGACGGGCTGTGCACGCTGGACCTTACGCAGTCTACGCTAGACCCCGAATTTCAAAATTACGTGCCCGCGGGCGGCGCAGACAAGACAGCTCTCCCACCACTGGAGCTCCCGCCGCTCAAGCAGGGGAAACCCAGCCGGACACCAGTGTGTTGCGGGATACGTACATTGTGAAAACCGCCGTCGTCGCCTCGCCCTAGCCGTCGGGGTTTGCCAGGGGGGCGTACTAGTAGGCGGGTACTCGTTTTGCCAGGCGTGGGTACAGACAAAGCCTTTCCCCCTCGTGGGCGCACCGGTCTCTGTGGGGTTTACACTCCACAGAATTTTAATTCGATCTGTTTGGTCACCTTGTACCAACTGGAGGGTCTAGTCACAAGAAAAAGAGGGGCGGTATTTTTACCCGGGGAAACACACACACTTCAAATTTGGCGACAAATTTAATTTGAGCAACGGGAAAGAGATGTCCGTTCCCCCCGTATCTACTCCCTCCCGTTTCTCTCCCCCCTCCCCCTTCTCTCTCTTTTTCCCCTGCTCTTTGAGCCCCCCGGGCTCAGGGGGCTCAAGTGAGAGAAAAAAAAAAGGGGATGGGGGGGGGGCACCCCCCCCCTCCACGCAACTTGCACCCCTTGCGTCCTTACTCCCCGTCGAAAGGAGGGAGGGGGGCTGAAAACATTTGTGCAAGTCAAAAAAAAAATCGGCATGTCGTTTCTTTCCGCGGAAAACATCCGATAAACCCCGTGGACCGCCGAAGCGGCCGCCGATGTGCCCTGAGCTGCCCTCCGCCGAGTTTAGAACAGCGGCCCGGGTGCTAGCCAGCGCCAGCGCAGAGTAGAATTCCGCTGGTTCCTCACACTCGGGGCGAATGCCCACTGTCTGCTACCACTACGCAGGGCACCGCGTCGTTGGACAGTCTGGACAAGTGCTCGCTCTGGTGACAGGGGCATAACAGTATCGCGCTTTCCGTAAATCAAGGCCGTCAGCACGTTTGTGTTCAATAGCTTGGGCAGCAAGGGGCACAGCCAGCGCGCGCGCCCTGACCAAGTGCAGACTGATCAGCCTCGTCGATCAGCTCTGCCTCAAAGGAGGGATGAGGGGGGGGGCATACAATTGAAACAAAGAGACCCCTTCTCTCCTCCTCCCTATGCCCCCGGCCACCACAAAAACCAGGCTAAAGGATTCTATGTTTGACACTTCTTTGCCTTGTTAGCTCCTGGGCCTCGCGATATGGTCGAAAAACAGCTGATTTTCCGGAAATATCTTTGGTACTGCCCTTTTCTACCGTATCAGCCCTCCAAGCGCCAGAAGAGTCACAGCGGCGTAACCTATTGCTTACCCCAGCCCAGGTTCCAACTGTCTGAAAGCCTGTGGATCGGTGTGCTAGCCTTCCTCAACGAACCCGCTGCTTTGCACACAGCCTCCCTGTGCCCTGCTGCGCCGGCTCACGCCAGCACGAGTGACGGCCGAGGGGTGCTACTTCAGCCAGGAGATGCTGGAAACACTGCTGAACGCCCACAGGCGCGGCTTGTTCGTGTACGTGCCGGGGCTACTGTCGTGTGCCCCCCAGCTGCTGCGCACGCTGAGAGGCCTCACGCAGCTCTCCCTGGACAATTGCTCAGATCTCGGCGATGACGACACTTAGTTCATTTCCCGGATGGAGTCGCTGCAGGTGCTCAGTCTGGGTAGCTGCTACCGCTTCACCGCGACGGGGCTGCGCAGCCTCGCACAGTACCAGGACGACGACTGCTTACTGGTAGCTAGCCGACTTCCACGCATCAAGGGCACCACCGTGGACTATTCGCTGGCGCCGGGGGGGCAAGGGCCCCCCGAACCCCCCATCCAGCCCGCGCTAGCGGGCTGGCAGCTAAAGTTTTGAGCGCTTGCGACTTGGTTTGTATATATATCTCTTTTAATAAATGCTAGACCTACCAATGGGCATTTCGGCACAAGTGATATGGTTGAAAAAGGCAGTACCCAAGGGCATTTCGGCACTAGTGCCTTTTTTGGCCACATCACTGCCATTGTTTCGGCCGTACCACGACACACACAGGGGGGGGTGGGATTCTCTCTCTCTCTCCTTCCCTATCCCTCGCTCTTCCCCCTCCCTGCTCCCTCGCTCTCCCCCCCCCCTCCCTCACTCCCCCCCCTTCCTTTCTCCCCCCCCGTCCCTTTCTCCACCCTCTTTCCCCCCCCCCCCCCTCCCCCCCTCTCCCTCTCAGCGCCCGTCCGCCGGCTGGGCCTCATTATTCAGATAAAGGCACCATTCGACAATAAAGCACAAAGAAAGACGCACGAGCTTTCCCCCCCCCCCCCCCCACCCTCCCCCTCCCCCCCCCCCCATGGCTACACCGCCGGGAGGCTCTTGGGACCAGGCCCAAGCACTGGCCCAGCGGATCCAGCGTGTGCTAGACACAGCCGCCCGCCGCGTCCGTGACGATGAACAGATCGCGCCCAACTTTACTCTCATGTCAGGTGGGCGCCTCCACCTGACCCCCGCCGAACAGAAGCTCGTGGCCGGCCTGTTGCGCGAGCTACAGAGCAGTCCGTATGCATCGCGGCTCAACAGGTTTGGACTCGTTCAGGTCATCCACGACCCCTCCGCCCTCATCGTCGATCTGGATGCGCGCCAGTCCCCGCAGCTCACGCCGGCCCGCTTCCTAAACTTTCTACAACGCTTTCTTGTTGTGCTGGCGCGCCGGATCATTGTGCGCCTGACCGCCGCCGGCATGCCTGCCACGCAGGCCTGGGCGGCCTGCACTGCGCTCGTCCTACAAAGCCACGGTCGCGTCCAAAAGTGGCAGACCCAGCCCACCCAGCCGCCCGCCCCCCGCCAGCGCAAATTGGTCAGCTACGACAAATTGTCGTACCATCTCGTCTTCCCACAGGTCGTGCTCGGCTGGGCTGACGCGGGTCTGCTCATGCGCGAAGCCATCGCCGACTTCGTGCGCCTCTGCCCGTCCTTCGCTGGGTCTTGCTCCCCTGGAGGCGCTACCAACTCCATGTGCCCAGCGGCAGCTCCAGCTCCTCCTCCACCTCTAGCACAGGCAACCCCGAACCGATCAATGAACCCTCGCACGAGCTTGTCGCCCAAAACCTGGCCTTTTACTCCGCACGAGACATGAACGACGCCGACATCGACGAATTCGTGGCGCTGGCCAGCGTCGGCGAGACCGACGCCACACGCGCAGGCCCGGCCTGGCACGACGACGACGCCCCCGCGCGCTTCAAGGGCCAGCCCGCTGGCGCGGGCTGGAAGGGAGCACGGGGGGCGCTCGGGCGGGGGCAGCCTGCCCCCCGCCAGCCTGCCCCCCTGCGGCCTGCTCTCCCCTCCAACCCGCGCCAGCTGGCTGGGGCTGGCCGCGGGATGGTCACCGTCCTGCCCTGGGGCTCCGAACTTGCTGGCCAAATCCTCCTAGCGCCCCTGGCAGATGCTCTCCCCGCTACTCCCGTCGTTTTGGGGGGACCTGACCGCTACACCCAGGCACAGATGAGCTCCATTTTGGTAGCACACACGGCGCCCTACCTGGGGGCACACGTGGAATTCCCTCAAGTCGTATGGAAAACGCAAGGATTCCTTTGGGCCTACACGCTCAAAAACACTGCTATCTGCCCTTTCCGCCACGCCGCGACTGGTATCGCGGCCCCGCATACTAGCAATCGCTTGCTTGTTTCCCTGGGTCAAACTCGAATGACTATCATCTGTTTGGACGCACAATGCGCTCAGGGCGTCTCCAAGGCCCGCTTCATGCTGCCCCAGGCCACGCGCTACAGGCTCTGTCTGGCACAGCCCTGCCGTGTGTCCCTACCCTCCACCCCAGTCCCGACTGCTCACTCAGGCTCTCCGTACCAAGAAGAGCCTTCGGATATAACACAACAAACAATTGCAGCCGAGAACAAGCAGGATGATCAAGGTATAAAGAAGTGGCTGCACAACTTGAATTTCGTGCTTTGTTGGTTTGTATCCGAGGGCCTGTATCGCGTGCTGTTTTGCCGCAGAAACAATCACTTTTCTCCTTGCCTTGCGAATGTAATTTGTGTGTGCAGGTGATTATGTCACTGCACCTGAAGAAGCCTCTGCCTCCGCGCAGGTCGGTAAATGATCTTCGCTTTTCCTCCCTCTCTTTCGTGATTTTCCGGGAAAATCCGCGGGGAAATAGATCCTTCATGCCACCTGGCGGCGCATTCTCGCTGGGTGGTGGGGGGGGGGCGAGGTGCGTCTGTAAAAAAGGGGTCCCGGGTGGCACATAGACCCACACCTGTCAAAATGGCAACGGGTGTCGTCCAGGGCTACTGACATTTGGGGTATTTTCTGATGACCACCCACACCCGACTATTAGAAACATAGGTGTAGGTGGGTTATGTATTTTTTTTATAGAGGTTGATACACCCCAAGGTGGGTACCCACCCGCCACCCCCCACCACACACCCCCCAGAGCCAAAGGGCTGCATTCAGGCCTAACCGCAGTTTCCCCAAATATTTTCGAATGACCACCCCACCCCGCACCCCAGTTATCAGGCAAACGAGTGTCGCGTAAGGGGATCGCAAGATCCCACCCCCCCCCCCCCCCCACCCCTTCCCCCCTTTTCTCCTTCATGCGTGTCCGCCGCATAAAGTGCTATTACTATTATCCTTAGGGGAAGGAACAGAACAGTGCGCAGGAGAGCGACGAAGAAGGCTCTATGAGTGCTCATTGGCGAGGTTGGGTTCAGCCGCTGATAGGCAGAGTCACCGCTGCGCTCGAGCACATGAAGTGCGTTGTAGCACAGCCGGTCTCTCCTATTCTGGACAGCCCTCAGCAACTAGAAGAGCCCCAGAACTACGAGCCGATCAAGCGGTTCACGGCGGTCTTGGCCCCAGGCTCGCTGTGCGTTCTGTCGTACAAGACGCAAGCGCCTTCCCAACACAAGAGCGAGGCGAAGGTCGAAATTTCGGTCGATGACGACGACGGCGAGATCTGGCTGCGCGCGCACTGTGTGCTGTGCGACTCGAAGCGGGGGGAGGGTTGTGAGAGGCCCGAGCGCCGGGTGGCTCGCCTTCTGAATTACTACCCCCAGAGAAACGGAGGGAGCGAGCCGGCAGGCTGGGGGGCCCAGCTGTGGGCGATAGTCGATGAGCTGCGCACGAGAAGGCTGAAAGAGGTGCTGGCGAACCCCTCACAGCAGGAGGCCCTCAGGCGGGTGCGGGGGGCCGGCCCCACGGAGCGCTGGCCCGCGTGGGAAACGCGGGGGCTTTGCGGGAGCACGGAATGCGAGTCGCAGACCATCGAGGTTCACAAGCTAGATTTCTGGTGGACCTGTCCGTGCCTAGGCGGGACCTGGAAAGCCCTGGACAACGGGCGGGTGTCTCGCAAGGGCAGCCCACGAGACGGGTACGGCAACATAGACGTGTTTGACGGGCTAAGCCGCCCCGGAAACCCCTGGACCTCCCTCGTCACGGAGCGCGAAGACGTGTCGGCGGAATGGGCGGAGCCCTTTGCTTTTACCAACAATTTCGAGCTGTTGGCGCTGCAGGAGTCGCTAGGCGCGGGCAAGACGACCCAGCTGAAGAACGCCGTGCATGCGCTCATAACACGGCAGAAGCCGGAGGGCTGGACGGCCGAGATGTTCCGTGCGCAGGAGGAATGGCGGGAAGCGTGGCAGAAGCACTACGGGCCGGACCGCGAGATCAGGGTGGGGGCCGTGGCAAGTCGCAAGACGTTTTGCCACTCGCTGGAGCACACGTTACAAGAGTACGGCTTTGAGTTTAAGCCCGCCAAGGCACCGGAAGCAAACAGAGCGATCTGGACGTTCGAGGCACTTCATAGCCTCACGCGGAAGGAAGAGCAGGGAGAGAACGAGTGCTTGCAGCCCGTAGCCTACAACGTTCTGCTGCTGGACGAAGTGGAAAGCCTGTTGTACCAGGCGACGCAAGGGCTCAACGTAGAAAGGGACCTGCAAAATCTGATGATGTTGGAAATGCTAGTTCGAGAAGCAGACAGGATCGTGCTGCCGGATGCGTTCCTGTCTCCTCGCACGATAGAGGTACTCCACGCGATGAGACGAGAGAGAGGGTTGGCGGGCGCACCGCCTGAGGAGGAAGAATGCCGGACCTATTTGAGGTGTAGCAGCTTTCGCAAGCAGTCTAACCGGCGGTACTTTGAGCATAAGTCACGCGCGAGTCTGGTGCAGAAGATAAAGCTGGATCTCCTGCGCGGCAAGAAGGTGGTAATGGCGGCGGGGTCCCGGGGCGAGGCGGAAAGAGTGAGCGAGGATATTTCGCGCGCGGTGCGCAACGTGAAAATGCGTTGCTATTTCGGGCAACGCCGCCAGGAATTTCTGAGGCGAGACCTGGGCGAGGGGCACGCAGGAGACTTCAAGGGCGATTTGTGGAAGGTGTGGTCGGAGTTGTACTATGTGTGCTTCACTTGTACTCTGACGTTTGGCGTGAACTTCAGCGAACCCAAGGGCGTGAAAGACTTTTACTTTCACTCGTTCTACGTGATGTTTGACAACAACCAGATCCTGGCGCGTGACTATGCACCGGGGGGCATACTGCCCCCCGAACCCCCCCTGTCTCTTTCTTCCTGCCCGCGGCAGCGGGCAGGATGGGCTGTGACAAGCTGGAGAAAGTCGATTTCGCGGCAACGGCGCTCCCCGCCCCCGACGACCAGCACTGTTGGCCCGGGCCGGTGTCGGAGGAGGTGCACGACGAGGAGAACGACAAAGCAGACGAACGCAAGGCACAGCGACGGGAGGCCAAGAAGTCGGCCATTGAGCAGCTAGAGGAGGTGGCCAGGGGCATGAGCGACGACGAGCTGCGCGCAGAAATCGTTCTGCAGGAGAGGGGGGGGGCCGCGGTGGTGGCAACGGCGGAGCCGGAGGAGGGGGAGGAGGAGGAGGCGGAGGAGGGTGCGCTGGCGGTAAAAACCGGGAGGACCCCTTTGCTTGACGGTAATTCGGCGCGGTCCGCCTTGGACCGGGTGGGCTACCTAAAATTGTTGCTGAGACACCCGTCGGCTAGGCACCTGCTGCATTATAAGACGGCGTGCAGGCTGGAGGCGCACAAGGATTTACTGGCCCTGTTGGGCACATGGGTTCATTTTAGCGGAAAAGAAGATCTCTTCCTACGATGGGCACAAAACCAGTGGGCTGAACTGCAAGAGACCACACCCCCCTTGTCCGTGCAGAGGGATCGCAACCTGGCCGGTCGCGTACTCTTCCTGGAAGCTCTTGCGAACCTGTTGCTGAAAGGCTCACAGCTGCAGGAAGGGCAGGCGGGGCCTAGCCAACCCGCTGCGTACAGGCTGCTAGGCGGCGAAATTTTCTCCCTGGGGAACGTGGCCGCGAATCAACGGCAGATCGAGCTGTTATTTCGCAACGGGCATACGCTGTGGAATGGCCTGCAAATCAAGCAAAACACTCTGAACCGCCTAGCTCGCGAGCCCAGCCCGCCGACGCGGGCTGGAAGGGAGAGCAGGGGGGGGCTCGGGGGGCAGGCTGCCCCCCGGCAGGCCGCCCCCCGGCAGCTTGCCTTATCTGTACAAGCGTGCCAAGGCCTGCTCGCCCAGTTATTCGGAACGTGCCTGCGCTCGAGCTTGGAAAGGCAGAAGACCGCAGGGGGTAACCCTTTGCGTCTTAGGGACAAAAAGACAAAAGGCCTGCACACCTGCTACCGCGTGGCCCTTTTTAGTGGTGTGAATTTAGTTGGGAAGAAGAGGGGCCAGGGAGAGGTCGAGAAACAAGGTGAGGAGCGGGGCGAGGAGCGGGGCGAAGAAGAGCAGGACGAAGGCGAGGACGAAGGCGAGGACGAAGACGACGAGGGGAGAGAGCAGCGTGAGGAGGAGGAGGAAGACAGGATTGACCCCTTGCGGTTGGTACACGAGATTGCTGACAATTATCATCTACTGACGGACTGGGTCGCAAGTGATGAAGAGAAAACTACAAGCGGCAAACGTGCGGGGGGGAGGGAAAGGGAGCAGCCCGCTAGTAAGAGACAGCGACGAAATTAAAAGCAAAAAATCTGGTACCGAATCAATTTAAAAAGGGTGTCTTTTGAACCTAAGACTCCTGCTGCGATGGGCGCAAGCGGGCTGGAAGGGGGGGGGCTCGGGGGCAGGTTGCCCCCCGGCAGCCAAGCGACACCGTCAGGGGAATTTGTCATGAGATTTTTTTTAAAAATTAAATTAAAAGCAAAGAAATTGCTGCGCGGGCTGGAAGAACGCAGAATGAGGGATAGGGGGGGGGGGCGCGGGGGTGTGCAGGGGGCAGGTCGGCCCGCGTGATGAGAAAAGGGAAATGTCCCCACCCAAGGGCATCCGGGGGAAGGAGGGGGGGGGGGGTGCCCCCTTCTCTAGACCGCTGCCGTCGATTTCTATTGCCGGATATTTTGGAGGTTTCGGCGTTTGCTGCGGTAGAACAGTTTTTTTTAAATTAGAATAAAAAACCTCCCTTGTAGAGAGCTGCTCGGCACTGAGCGCGGGGCGTCGCGACGAAATTAAAAGCAAAAAATTTGGTACCGAATCAATTTAAAAAGGGTGTCTTTTGAACCTAAGACTCCTGCTGCGATGGGCGCGGGGGGCAGGCTGCCCCCCGGCAGCAAAGAAGCTTTCGTCCGCGTTCGAGGTTCCGTGTTCGCAACGCTCTGCCGACATTTCCGCTGATTTCTCCTTGCTTGTTTTTAAGGACAAAACAGAGAAAGCAGCAACTTTCTAGCAGGCCGACGGGGAGAGGGGGGGGGGGGGGGGGCGTCCCCCCTCCCCGCGCGTGACCAGGCCAGGGCCTTGGGCACGCCCGTGCCCAGGTCGTAGCACCAGCCAAGCCGGCGCTGAGCTTGGCATGGCCTTGGTCAGCCGCTCACGTGTACCATGGGGAGGCTGCGGCCTTGTCCACTTGCACGCCCGTTCCCTTCTCGTAGCAGAGGCCGAGCAGGTACTGAGCGCTGGCGTCGCCTTGCTCGGACGCCTGTGTGTACCACCACACAGCGACCGTCTCGTCCCTGCCCACGCCCTTGCCAAATTTGTAGCAGAGGCCGAGCAGGTGCTGAGCTTTGGCATGGCCTTGCTCGGCCGCACGCGTGTATAACTGAACGGCGGCTGCCTTGTCCACTTCCACGTCCGTGCCCAGCGTGTAGCAGAGGCCGAGCAGGTACTGAGCTTCGGCGTCGCCTTGCTCGGCCCCCCGTTTGTACCACCGGAAGGCGACGGTCTCGTCCTTGGCCACGCCCGTGCCAAATTCGTAGCAGAGGCAGAGCAGGCACTGAGCGCAGGTGTCGCCTTGCTCGGCCTCCCGCGTGGACCGCTCAAAGGCCTTGGCCTCTGAATCGTCCGCGGGGTTTCCCGGGCCCGCACGATCACGGTATTGCAAGATTCGCAGCACGCGGGTCGGCGCCGCTGAGCCCGAGCCCGTGTGGTCCGCCATCCCGGAGAGTGTTGTGTTGGGTAAGAGTAACACACCGGACAGTTTTGAGGAAAGAGGGAGGGAAAGGAAGGGGAGAGGAAAAGGGGAGGGAGGGAGAGAGGCCCCCCTCTTTTTTCTATTGCTCGCGGGGTTGCTCTTCTAGTAAAGCCCCCCCCCCCCCTCCCCCCCCTTTATCTTCGCTGTCGCTTTGCTTCGATCCAGCGCCAGTGCAATCAAGAAAGAGGGCTGCAAAAGATTCCAGGTGGCCGTCCTGTTTAAAAATAAAGCTTTGAGAAGGTGTTTTTTTTTAATAGCAATACCGGGCTCGTTTCGTCAGAGGGCTGGCTCTCGTTCTTGAGCCTGAGCCTGGCTATCTATCTCAGCTAGCCTCTCCGGCGCCCTGGCCCTCGACCGCCTGGCGTTGGTCCTGGCTGACTCCTTGTCCTCGAGAGTAACAGATGCCTAGGTTGCACTGCGCGGCCGCGTGGCCCTGTTCGGCTGCTCGAGTATACCATTTGACAGCCTGTTTCTGGTCTTGGCTGACTCCTTGCCCTTGACAGTAACAGACGCCTAGGTTGTACTGCGCGACCGAGTGCCCTTGCTCCGCCGCCCGGCGGTACCACTCGACCGCCTGGCTCTGGTCTGGGCTGACTCCTTGTCCTTGATAGTAACAGACGCCCAGGTTGTACTGCGCGGCCGCGTTGCCCTGTTCGGCTGCTCGGCTATACCACTTGACAGCCTGGTTCTGGTCTTGGCGGACTCCTTGTCCTTGGTCGTAACAGATGCCCAGGTTGTACTGCGCAGTCGAGTGCCCTTGCTCCGCTGCCCGGCGGTACCACTTGACAGCCTGTTCCTGGTCTTGGCTGACTCCTTGTCGGAAACAGTCGGCGAGCTTGTACTGTGCGGCCGCTTCCCCTTGATCGGCAGGGTCAGGCGAGGAGCCCGTCTTGGCTGTCATGGCAAGAAACTAAAAAGAGCAAAGAGAAGTGTGCACGTGCGATGGTCTAGGGGTTTTTCTGTTGTGTGCGGGGGGGGGGCAGCCCTCCCTCCCTGTTTTTCTTTTGGTCTTCTTGAAACAGAAAGGGGGAGTTTGCTCCTTTTCTCCCCTCCCCTCGTAGTTTGTTTTTTTGGTTGTCGAGTAGTCTTAAGCTCTGTCTCCAGCGCCAAACTGTGTCTGCGTTCGGTTCGCGCGTTTTGCCACATTTGGGGCAGTGTGTCGCCATGACAAACACACCAGCCTGTCTGTCTGTCTGTTTCTTTTATATATTTTTGTTGGGGGGGACAGCACACCCCCCCCCCCCCTGCCTCCCTTCCCTTCTTCGGTCTTCCCCCTGCACCCTTTGCCTGGGGCAGCATAGCTTAAGCTAGCATCAACAGCAACATCGGGGGGACCTGCCAAAGCGGCTATCTTGTCTTGTTGTCCCGCATTCAGAAACATCCTTCTCAAGCAGATGCCGGCCGCAATTGTAGCACGCCACAAAGTACAAGCCGTTCCGCGGCCACAACCAGCTCATCGGCGGCCGGTGATGTTCTATCGCCAATCATCTGCAGCCGTAGGGGCTGAATGTAATGCGGGTCTTCCTTAAAGGATTTGTGTTTCAAAATTGTTCTAGCGCTCTATGATTCGGAAGGGGTCGAGGACACAGACGGAGAGAGAGAGAGAGGGGGGGGGGGGGGGGAGCGGAGCGAAGGGAATGGGAGGGGGGGAGGGTGGGTTCAAGACAAAAAGGTTGTCTTTTTTCTGGCTACACTACTTTTTTTTTCAAATACCTAGGCGCAAACAAAAAAAAAACACACGCACATGGAAACTGCTTGGCGGGGGTACACTGGGTTCGAACGCGCGCCGGCGCTCGCGGCGTTTGGGGACCAGGTTTGTGTCAGCGGCTATGAGCATGGCAACGTCCTGACCTTCCGTGTGACAGCGCCGGAGAAGAAATTGTAGCGCAGGTCTTGGGAGATCCGGCTAGGTTCAAGAAAAAAAAGTTTGTTCTTTTTTTTGAAAAAAAGTTTGGTGCTGATAATGATACAAAAAGAAAGAGGATTTTATACTAGCCTTGTTACGCGGTTGTCCGCAAGTGAGACCCTCGCATGGTTTGTCGGGGGCAGCACGTAACAGAAGCGGAAGCGGTCCCTGTAGCAGAGACCCTGAACGAACAGAACACAAGAAAAGCCTAAACCGCCCGAGCGCAGCCAGGACGGCCAGTCCGCCGGCGCTAGGTAACAAGCTGTACCTAGGAGTAGGTACAAGGGCCAGTGGTGCAGATGGCACCAGAAAAAGCCTGTCTCGTCTCCAGCAGCAACCGCGCCCGGCGCGCGCCGCCTGTGTGCCCTGCACAGCCTGGCGCGCAGGCTGCACGGCTTGTAGCGTTCGCGGTCCAGCGCCGGCAGCACTTTGAAGAAGAGCAACCACCAGCAAAAAGCAGCGTAGAGGCCAAGACAGAAGGCCAGCGTCTGGAGCGGGGCCGGCCCCACGTCTGGTGAGACCGAGATCGGAGCGAGGGAGGGAGAAGAAGAGAGGGGACAAGGTAGTAGTCTCATGTTCAATGTTGTAGCCGATGAGCCATTTCCTTTCTATTTTGTTTCTTGTCCTGTTAAAACCTTTTTAGTAGTAGCCCTTTTTTTTCTCTTTTCTTCCCTCCCTTCTCCTCCTCCTCCTTCCCCCCCCCCCCCCCCCTTTTTCCCACCCCTTGATTACTGAGCTCCGCGTTCAGTCATAAAACCATTGCACGAGTAGGTCTTGCCTCTTTTGCTTGCAGCGTTCCATGGCCGCGACAGTGATCAAGGCGCGGCCGAAAATGAGACTGTCGGGCAGTGCCAGCGGCAGGCGCGCTCGCGTTCGAGCTCGCGTTTGTTCCATCTTTTCTTTCTGCTACCTGCCAACTAAAAAAAAGTCAGAAAAGGCAATTTGCACGAGTCGAGAAGGGAGCGCGTGGAGCAATAGAGTGTGGGAAGGCGGGGGGGGGGGGAGCGCGTGGAGAAGAGAATGGGGTAGGGGGGGGTGCGGTTAATTTCATCTGCGCGGGCCTTTCCTCTGCTCTCCCTTTGCTGTTTGATTTAAAGCTTTTATTTTGAAACAGAAATGGAACTTGAGGAATGGTGTCGAACTCATGGTGAAATAACGGCAGAAGGAGTTCGCAAGGCTATAACGAATGCCAATCCTCACATCAACCCAGCACCACAAACCCAGCTGCTTTGCCCAGCGCAACCTCGAGCGATATCTCCGACGCCATGTGTCTAGTCCGAGAGGGCCTCACCAAATGCCTTACCAGGCCAAAGACGTATGTAGACGTCGCAAAGGGACGAAATGCGGCTGAATGCAATTATGCGTTTGCGCACGTGATAGATCCAATCCTTAAAAAAGTAATGGAAGAGTACGAGCCCGGGAGAGGGCACAAGCTGGACGTGGTCTTGTCAGCCCCGCGCGGAGGGCTTGCTTCATTAGCTAAAGTCAAGTTTGAATCAGTAGCGCTGTGCCTTGTAAGGGCAGCGCATCACGATTTCAATTTCTTGCTGTGCCACGTGGGGCAAGAGTATCGTCTTATGCAAATATCTTCGTATGGCAATTTCTATGGGGTGGTCGGTTGTATGCTCGGGGACCGGGATGACGTTATGGATGGGAATCGGTCCGATCCTCTCTTCGAAAAAACCATGACGTACATAGAAGGCAAATGCAAAGGGCGTTGGTGGACTTCGGAAGAAACGCTGGATTTCCTTAAGGACTGCGAGACTTACGCTGAGAATGTTAGCACTCAGGGGGCTACCGAAATCGCTGACAACCCGGAACGCCTTTGGAGCAAGCAGCTGCATTTTGCCAAAGAATTCAGCGAGAAATACTTTGGGGTTACATTGGATCACATCGGGAAGAATCCTGAGAAGTTGTATGAAGACTGGTCTAGCGTGACAAATATGTTTTCATCCACCTGGCAGCTTTTGCAGCCCTCTTTTTTGATTGCACTTGCAATAGATCAAAAAGCAACGGCGAAAGCAAAGGGAAAAAAGAGAGAGAAGAGACAGATGAATGCGGACGGAGCTCTTAATTAAAGGTAAGCTGCTCTGCCCAGCGACACGCGGATGCCTGCAACACGCTTGAATTGCTGGACGCTGTGGAAGCCCGAGGGAGAGGGGGGGGGGGCGCCCCCCCCCCCTCAAAGGGAGCGGCAGGGAACAGGCAGGGGGAAAGTCGCCGCCACACAGCTTTCAGAATCAGGCACCATGGGTCGCTGGAAGACTCTGGCTCTTAGTCGAACAGGGGGCGCAGCGCCCAGAAAGCACCTGACTCTCAACATAGCCAGCCGCAAGCCACGCAAAGGCCGGACCAAGCCCCTGGTAGCGGCTGAGGTGCCACGGCCCTGGGATGAGGAGAGTTTGCAGGCCCTAGACGAAGAGCGCGAAGAGATCCGGCAGGCGTTCCACCAGGCCGTCCAAGCTGATGACCGCACCCGGGGCGAGAAGTACGCGGCCCTACTACAGAAGAAGCACCTCAGCATCTGCACCCGGCTGCAGCAGTTTGTGGAAAAGCACCACCGCGCAGAGCAGGCGCGCCTCTATGCGGAGGAAGCGTTCGAGGAGCTAGGGGGTGATTGTTTGATCCGGGAGGCCTACATGGCGTTTCAGTGCCTGAACGGCGAGAGCGCCCTGGACCTTGGGGGGTACATCGACAGCAACGCTTGGAGGCTGCTGCTGGACGCACTGGGCCTGGCCAGGGCCAAGTATGTCAGGATGTTGCAACGTCTGGAACAGAGCGGAGCGGCGCCCCCCAGCACCCCCACCAGCCCCCAGGAAAGGACAGAGCCACCCGCGGACGCAGAAGCGCGGAATTGTGCGCCTTTTACGTTTTGATCACATTCTCCTCGTGGTACCGTTGTTTTTTTATTATTAAATTAGAGTCCAGGACCCCTAGTAATATTTGTGCCCGAAGACTGATATTTTGTGCAAGTAGTCACGGCCTTGATCCGCTGCCAGTACTGTGCTTATTTCATGTCGAAGGGTCTCGGAAGCCCCGCTGTCTTCTTTCAGGATCGGTTGCGTAGATGCCAACACATTAGTATACCACTTGGCAGACGTGTCCACTTCCAATACCTTTAGTTTATCATAAGGCAAATATCGTTCTACCAAGCTTTGATCGATTTCTTGCCACGTTTTTTGTTTCGGAGCTGATGCAACGTTGTATCCATATTCTGCTCCCGCTTTGAAAACCTCGTAGTAACTCATGTTGTGCTTTGCGATACGGTCGTCAAGTTTTTCTTTGGTGAGGCTCTTTGCATCTGGGCAGGGACAAAGCTCTGCGAATTTCTCCCGTAGCAAGTCATCAGTCGATTTGTTGTTGCTCATTGAAGATGCGGCCGACCGGGTGTTTTTTTCTTTTATTACAAAACTAGGCTTTGAGTTACCAAATAAAGCACCACCGCCAAGAGATTGTGCTGGACGCCGCGGCGCTTGACCCCGACAACAAAGCACTGAAGAAAATAATGCGACAAGCTACACAAAGGCTTGACTTACAAGTGCACTGTCGAAGCGAGAAGAGCTTTGACAAGCTCAAGAAGCTATTCAAGCTGCTCAGCGGGTTTTGTGCGCGTTTGGAAATACACGATTTGAAGCGTGAAGAAGGCGAGGCCCGGAGCTTCGAGCTCGACAAAGAAATCGGCGGTTTGGTGCTGGTCGATTGCCAACATGTAAAATTTAGGCTTGACGGAGAAGATGGGGCAGACGGAAAACACAGGTTCATGGATGAAGTACGGGTGCTGGGAGAGAAAGCAGCAAACTGCTTAATCGGATGGGGTAAGACACTTGGTAGCTACACTCGAACTAAACGACTAACAGAGCGGTATGCTTTGAAAGATCCTCAGGGTGTCGGAGGGGCTGCCTATAAAAAATTACAAGACGTTTGGGCGCTTCATGCGGATGTGGCAGACTTGGAGGTCCTCGTTCTAGGGGCTTGCAGCTATCCGGGCGCAGACTTTGATTTCAAGTTTGAACGTATCAACTGGCCTGAGCTCCAGGCTTTTCGCCTGCGTTCTCCCGAGGGAGCGCGCATTATTGCAGAAGATACTGCAGCAGCCCTTGCTGAACGGGCAAGTTTTTTTCGCCGTGGAGGGCCAGATGATGTGTGGGAGATCGTTAAGCTCTACCGACCTCGAGACAATATATATGAATTATCCCGCCAAAAGCTAGATTCACTTTTTGACGTCGTCCAGCAGCGACGTCCCGGTCACGTACATCACGCGCGATTAAGGAGTGATGCAAAGAGAGAAGAACTTGCGCAGAATCCCGGCGGGTGTGGTTCTTTGCGTGAGCTGGAGCTGGAGGGGTTCCTGCTGCAAGATGACGTCTTCGACACCTTTTTGATGGGGCTGCCCGAGTCGGCAAAAGAGACGCGCGCGGTTCTGCGCCTAGTGCGCTGCGGGCTATCTAACCCAAAAGCACAAATAATGGCAGAAAGTCTAAGAAAGCTGCTGCCTTGGCTGGAGGAGCTTGGCCTGCGCGACTGTGACTTTGTCAACGACAATTTCTTGGAGGTTCTGTTCGAGACAAAAGTTTGTTGTGATACACAGAAAACAAGCCTTAGGCGCTTCAACTGGACCTCTTTGGCACGCCTATTACTGCAAATAGGTGGTGGCCTAATAATGGTTTGCTAAAGTATGTCCAAAGCTTGCAAGTGCCCAACCTCAGCAACCTACCTAAACCGGACAAGGCTGCTGCTAGAAGAGTGTTGCCTGTGCGACGACGCCTGTCCGGATGGGATGACTTTGGAGCTGGCAAAGGATCTGTGCACAATGCTAAAGGGCGAGTCTCGCAATTATCCTGTTGTATTGGATGTGCGTGGAACAGTACTGAACCTGGAGGAGCTGTGCCTATTTTTTAAAACGGCGTCTAGCCACGACAAGCAGACCATCCTGACCTTTGACCTCATTCGAACGCAGAATAGATCGGCCGCTCCGGTCTCAATATAGACAGGGGGGAGGGAGGGCCGACCACGCCGCTTTGGCCCCTCCCTTTTGTGCCACAGTCCCGTCGTCTGCAGCAGCACGCGTGATATTGTGATTAAAATATTTCCAAGCAGCAATATGTATTCTAGTCAAGGCGGATTTTATTTTTAAAAGACAAAATACTGGGCATGCGCCCGTCTAAGCGCCAACGTACGTTCGCGCCTAGTGCTCTGAACAACTGGCAAGAAGTTTTCTTCTCGCACGGGGCCGGGCTGCTGGCGCGGCAGGACCTAGTTTCGCTGCTGCAAGCGTCGAAGGCTTGGCAGCAGCAGTTGGAGGGGTACCTCCTGCCGCAGCTATGGTTGGCCCTGGCCCTGAACAATGCAACGTCTGCAACCGATCTGTCCGAAGAAGTGGTGGCGGAGGCGGAGGCTGCCTCCGAGGTTTATCCCCAGCTTTGCACGTCACTCACTCTCCAATACAGCCGAAATCACTGGCCTACACAGACCCCGATCCTGCCGCGGAAGCGGCGTCTGTTGCAGCTAGCTCTGCCGTGGTTCCGCCACGTCACGCGCTTGTCCATTGAATGTGACGTTTATGCGGCGGCAGACTCTTGCACGCTTGGTCTGTCGTAGCTGTAGGACCTCTGGTAGCACTTTCGCTGGACCTAGACAACGAGCTCGGCGCAGAAGACTTTGTTGCGACCGTCGGGCCGCAGCTTGAAGCGGAGCTGCGCGTGTTGCTGCCTGGTGTGCAGGAGCTTTGCCTGAACTTTATGGACTTTGGGCCGCGCGGGGTGTGCGCTCTTTGGCCACAGCCGGGCCCGGTGCCGCCCCTGCGGTGCCTGCGACTGGTGGAATGCGGCGGCCCCCGGCTGTGGGGCGAGGGGCTGGAACTTTTGTTCCGACGCTCGAGGTGTTGGAGGTCTCGGCGAACTATGACGATGAGATTACTGCCCCGGAGGACGGCCTGGTCTTACCGGTGGGGCCGCGGTCGGTGTGTTGGCCGAGGCTGCGGCGTGTCGTTGCGGGAGGCGCGCTGCCCCCACAGGAGCTGCTCGAGTTTTTGCGGAGCCTCGGCGAGGAGTTCGTGGGTCTGGACTGGAAGCGCGTCTGCACCCCAGCGCTACAATCTTATATCCTCCGCGTGGGTATCTGTACCGACGGTGCCTCGGAACGGCCGGGTTACGAACAAGCCGGCCAGTGGGAACGCGGCGTTTTGGAACAGCTGTATCAGACGCTCGTACCCTGTGGAGGAGGCGTTTCCCCTTCTTTCTTAGAGCTACAACTGCATCACCTAGACCCGTGGACCCAGCCGAGCCCGGCCGACCTGGAGGCGCTGCGTCGGTTGGCGCCTGCCCGTTTAACGTTGATTGACCGTGGCCCGCTCTGCCACTCGCGGGGGGAACACCCGGCCGGGGCTGTCCTGGCACAGCTCTGGCGCGGTGAGTCGCGCCCTCCGCTAGAGCTGGGGCTCACGCTAGCACTGCGGCCCCGGCCGGAGCCAGAGCTGGGCCAGTCCTTGCCGCAACGCCGGTATTTGTTGGCCTGGGGCCAGTCCTGGCTACGCATATTCTCGGAGCCGCGCTCCCGGGTGATCTGCACCAAGGAGTTCATCTTCCACAGCTTCAGGCTAAAGGCCGGGGCCGCAGAGCAAGCGTGGTGGGACTTGCCGGGCCTTTTCGAACTACAGCGCCTAGTGTGGCACGGCCTGTGCTTGTCGGGTGTACCGTTGCACTGCAGGCGCTTCTGGCTGCCCGACCGGGGCCTTGGCGAAGAAGACCCCCAGCCCAGCACCCCGCCGTTGTGGCCTGCGCGCGGGCCTGCGCTGCCCACGGCAGGGCTGCGTGGCAGGTTTTCGATCCTGCGCCGCTTCCAGTCGCCGCAGGGCGAGGTTGCGTATGGCGCCAAGGACTTTGGCGGGCTCTGCCTGCGCGCTGGCAGGGCCAGCAGCGCTCTGGTAGCCTGGGGCGGCGACTGGCGCGCTGCTCCGCAAGGAGTGTGCGCCAAGCTATGGACTTTCCTGGTCTGTTCTGGCGCGCTGGGTGACGCGGTGCGTTCGGATCAGCCTCTGTCGATCCTTGCCAAGGTGCCATGGCGCACTGTGCCCTTGGAGTGGCCCTATGTGCGCCCGTGGTTAGAAGGTAGCGGGACACGGCGCGTGCTGGTCGACTACGTGGTGATCTTATTCAACGAGCTCGAAGTGGCTGTGCACAGGGGCTCCGCGCAACCCTTGCTTAAAAGCATGGCTTTGAAATTGACGCAAAGCCTGGTGGCCCTTATCAGCGCTGGGATGCACCCGAGCTCGTTGCCTGATATGTCTGGCTATGTGCTAGAAGACACTGGACCACGACGACGTCTGGAGACTCAATGCAGACAGCTGGCTCTCCGTGTAGACGCGTCCCTGTCGCCCCCCTACAGCAGTGCGCACTGGGACAGAATGCGCTTACAGTTGCTGGCTCCGTTGGTAAACGAGGTCAGCTAGACAAAAAAAGGCACTGTCGTGTGTTTCTATGATTAAAGTAGACGTGTTTAATTTGCTCTCACATATCCAAGGATGGCCGGCGTTTATTGTACATAGTAAAGGAACTATTCGGCACTGCCCGTGTTATTACGACCTGCTGTCCGTAGGCAATATGTTGGTTTTGATCCGGCCAGCCCTCCTTAGTCAAGGCTATAGTCAGCAAAACTATCCCCACGGATGCCTGACGTCTGCGCAGATTTTTCGATTCTCTTGGCAACCGCTCGATGATTTCCGGGTTTATTCCGTTGTTTTTTAATAAATCTAGAAAATACCGACGCCGGTCCATTTTTTTCCTCTGAGTTTCGTTAATAAGACAAAGAAGTTTGGGAGTTTACTAAGATTATTTCTGTTTTTACTTTCGGCAGTGCTCTTCGCACTCTCTTTACCGCCAGCCCGTGCAAGCAGGCTGGGGGGCTAGCAGCCGCGCAGCCTAGCCATTAGATAAACCCTGTCGCCAGGACGCACCCACGTCGTCGCCGATGACCACAGGTCGGGGACGCTTGTCAAACAGCCTCCGTCCGTTACGTGGGTGTAGCTTTCCGCGGTAGTAGTAGGCGGGTGGGCGATGTTCACGCGCTGCATATCCAGGGGCCAACCACAGGCTGGGTTTTCGTAAGCCATTAACCGAACGGCAAGAGCTGTCGTGTCGTTGGGCACTCGGAGCAGGAGGTTGGACCCGCTCATCGTCTTGACCTCCAGCTCGCGGACCGCCAGTTTGTGCGCGTGCGGACAGAGACAAGCAAAACATAGCGGTAGCAGCGCAGCGTCGTCTTTCGAGGCGGCCACGTAGCCTACAGGCAGCCGCTGGTAGCTGTTGCGGGGCAGCCCCACGCAGGCCACGTATCGTGCTACCTCGGACGGTGCCTGCGCCCGGAAGGCCTCCAGCAAACGAGAAACGACGGTGCTCAGGCGGGGTTCTGCCCAGTGCCGAAGCGGCACGGATAGGGTGCGCCTGTAGACCGCGGCCAGTGGCTCGCCGTCCTTGAAGAAAGGGGGCTGGGCGGAAGAGGCCTGCACGGGGCCGGGGCAGGCACAGTGCAGGTGATAAAGCATGCCCTGCATCTGGACAACCTGGGTAGCCAAGCGCAGCCGCGCTTCGGTGTGCAGCGGCCCCAAACTGAGGGGTTCCGCGGGCTCGGGGCAAGCAACGTCCAGGTCCGATGAGAGCCAAGCAGTTGCCGCCAGATGTTTCAGACTGCAGCGCGGGGGGCAGACGTTGTCTAAGAACCTGCAGCCCAGCCGCGCGGCGTCAGAAAGTGCCAGCGCGCCTCGTGACCAGGAAGCTGGGCGGCAGACGTAGGTTGTATATCCGTAACTGCGCCGCCCTCCTGTGTTATCCGTGGTAATCAAAAAGCAGGGTCGCGTGAACGGCACCGCCTCGTGGTTAGACAGAAGCCAGCGCTCCTCCGCCTGCGCGAAGCTAGGGTCGAAGCCTAGCGCCTGCAGAACACACGCAGAAGGAGCGGGCGTGGACGGCGACTTCCAGGCATTCCAAGCGGACAGGTAGGCCTCTTGGTCCACTGCGACGGCGCGCCCCTGCACGTGTGGTTGCGCGAGCGCTAGGACGTAGTCCACCCATTCTGCAAACGACTTGCCGGCTGCGGACGCGGTCGGCACGTCGAGATACGCCAGGGGCTCTTTGTTCAAATGAACGCCGTCGGGGCCTAGCACAAGTTTGAGGCAGAGCCGCAGCGGAGAGGAGGGGCTCTGGCATTGTGGCGGCGGCGAAGAAGAACCGCGCGGCACAACCTCGTCAGCGACCGGGGGGGCTGCGCGTAGAGTGGGTAGGTCTGGAGCACTTCCTTGTACTTGCGCTTGTAACTCTCCCGTAGGGCTTGCTGTCGTGGCGCCTGCTCCTGCGGCCCGCCGGGCACCAGCGTACTATGTGCAATCAATCGGCCTACCAGTAAAAGACAACAGGTTGCGTAGTTCTCCGTTTCCAGTAGGTGCGAGTGCCAGATCGCGTCCAGCCAGTGCAAGGGCGACAGATTGGCATCCTCGGCGCGCAGAAGAAGGAACCTGACGTAGACTTGCAGCAGCTCGGTCCGGTTTGTCTGTGTCCGCTTTTCCAGCTCTAACCAAAAGGGCAGCGCTAGCAATTCGCGCAATGCCTCCACGAGCCGCGGTTGGGAGCGGGAGCCTAGCTCGCGCCGGAGCCACTCGGCGCAGTTTGGCCACACCACCCCTGCCATGTTGTTATTGGCTCGCTGTAAGTTTTGCGCCCGGATGCGCTCCGAACGGCGGGGTTCTCTTGCTGGACTCCAGCAGACATCTCTGTTAGAAAAATAGAGGAGAGGGGGAGGGGGAGTGGGAGAAGAGAACAATGACAAAAGAAAATTCTAAAACAATTACAAATGTCGGCAAAGCACTCTGGTGTACATCTTTGTTTTGGATACACTCGTAGATAGGGGGGGGGGCGCCCCCCTCCTTTCGAGCGGGAGAGGACAGGGGGGGGGGGGGGGCGCCCCCCCCTCGTGGTGCGCCTTGGTGCCACGAAAGCGCCGAATGCCTCACTTTTTTGTTGGAACCGAGACGACCATAACACGAACCAAGCAAACAGCCCGTACCTCTACCGGAGGCCACGTGGCCAGGAAAGAAACGCCCGCGCACACCAACGCGCGCAAAAAGCGCAAAACTGCTACCGAGGTTGAAATCAAGGTCAGCAGCGACCACCTCAACGGGAGCCTAGAGGTCAAACTAACAGGCAACTATTGGTATCACCCTGGTGCCTTGGAACATCTCAAGAAGAAGTTGGCAGAGGTGGAGAAGCAAGCGTTGGCAGCTTACGAAGAGTCGGTGCGCCACCTGCACAGAACCGACGACATGGACGAGATCCAGACTCAATTGAAACAGTGGCAGAAGGACTCGGAATCAACTTTAATGACATCCGTGCTTGTGCATGGCCAAGACGATGACGACTCTTGTTAGGCCCCAGAGGGGCACAAACCTTTGTTTAGTATCATTAAAAGAAAGAAAACAAAAAATAGTGTCAATGCTTTTGCTTTCGGTCGGCCTTCCAAGCCTGCGCACGCGGGCTAGGCAGCACCTTCCTCGTCGAATACCACGGCGCGACAAACAGGACAGGAACCGTTTTTCCTGAGCCATCGATCAAGGCAGTCTCGATGAAGATAGTGCACGCAAGGAATGCCTCGTAGTTTATCCCCCGCTACGAGCTCCTGCAGGCAGATAGCACACTCCTTGGGCGCCCCCGGGGGGTCTGAGGAGGGTGTCTCTTCTGAGATTTCTTGCAAACCTCTCGCTTGTAAAACAGCAAAGAAACTTGCGAGGCTTAACTCACTCACGTTCACACTAAACATAAATCTTTGCGAGGAACCATCGTGGGATTGTGACATAAAATTGTCGAGCTCTGTCGCAAAGGTTATCTCGGCGGCGTTCGGCTGGTTGCTAGAAGGAGAGGGGGCTGCTTCCGCGCTGGCGTTGTCAGAGGAACCCTGGGGTTCCAGGAGGGGCTCTTCAATTAGACTACTGCTAGTCGGGCCCCGTGAAGGCGTTGGAGGTGGGGGAGGAGTGGTTTGCCTACGCTTGTGGCGTGTTTTCGCGTCTGTCGAAGCCGTACGTTTTGTCCGGGAACGCGTTCGAACAGTGCTGCTAGTGCTACTGCTCATTTCTGCTGATATTGTTTTGTGAGCTAGGACAAATTAAGTAAGCAAGGAAAGGTTACGCAAGAGAGGGAGGGGGGCGGGGCAGGGGTGGGGCGCCCCCCCCTTTCACCTAGTATGTATTCTTTGTCAGGGCTTTTAATAAACATCTGCCACCCTCTTCGTCGGCCCCTTCTCTCTCTTTCAGAGTATTTTTCCTTGCTCATTAACTTTTGTACTTGCGATCGGCCCGTTGTCTAAATCTCTTGCATTAAATTAAAAATATTTACCTTTGTGGATTGGGTTTAAATTTTGCTGGGATTTTCATCGAAGACTCTGGCGCGACAAACAGGACAGGAACCGTTGGTTTTGAGCCAATGGTCTAGGCAGTGCTGATGCAGATAATGCGCACAAGGAATGCCCCGTAACTTGTCCCCCACGACGAGATCATGCAGGCAAATCGGGCATTCCTTGGGCGCCCCCGGGGCCTTAAGGAAGGCAGTGGTAACCTCAAGTTGGGGCAAGAGATCTATGCTCGCTTGCGACAGGCCGAGGGGCTGAGCGGCCGACTCCACCGAGATTGTTTCCATGCCCGCTGCTTGTAAAATAGCAAGGAGACTTGTGAGTCGCATCTGGCTCGCTTGTAAGGTAAACAAAAAGCCCCCCGCGGAGCCATCGTAGGAGTATTCCAAGGGGCTGCCAGGCCCCGCGGTAGCAGCAGGTGAGGTTGTTATCTGGGAGTGACATCCGACATTGCTACCAATATCGTTACTCATTTATTATTTTATTTTTGTTTTGCCCCTTTAAGCAAGCGTGGAAAAGAATGTGAGGATAGAGAGGGAGCGAAAGTGCGCCCCCCCCCCTCCCTCTCCTCCTTTCCTCGGGGGCGCTGCTTTGAATGTTCCCTTTATTGTTCCTCCTCTTATTGCACCTCTGTCTGCACGTCCGAGCTATAATTGCGTATAAGCAGCAGCAGCTTGCGGCGAGAATAGCTACGACTACTATGTAGAAACCCACCAGTTTCGGCCGCGGCCCGCAGCGGTCTGCGGGGGCTGACGACCAGGACGCGGGCACGTAGTGTGTGGCGTTTGAATCGTGCGGCAGCACCTCGCCTACACGCGCCCAGGCGGCCAGTGCAACTGCGGGCCCCGCATTCAGTCGAGAGCCGGACACGCGCCCGTTGTAACGTGCTGGTGAGCTCAAGTCAGTAGCGGGGCAACTATCGCTTAACCTGAGACCGCGCGTACGCCGTGTGTTCAACCAACCCAGCGCGGTCAGTGTCCGGTTACGCAGCTCAGCCAAAGAGGCGGGCTGCAACCTGCTACGTTCTAGCACCGCCACTGCGTACACGTAGACACTGGTTAGGCTGGTCTCGTCAGGGCTGGTCTTGTTATTGACGATGTTGCCAAAAGCGCCGTGCTGGCGTTGGTGCACAGACAGAGCCAACAAGTCGCGGCTCAGCCATTCACTAGCTTGGTCGTCATTGGTGCGCACTACGTAGCGCGCCAGCGCCAGCAGCGCCCAGGCGTTGGCCCTGCTCCATTTGACGCCGTTGTGGGCCACAGAGGTCGCACAGCGCCCGTGCCACCACAGCCCATCATTGCGGTTTAAAAAGGCCTCCCTGGCTTGCACCAGCATAGTCCACGTCTCGTTTGGGTAGTCGGCTTGCAGTGCTGCGCCGGCCATGTACACGTCGTCCAGCCACAGCCACTTGTGACAGTTAACCCCTCGGCTGTGCCCGAATTTTCGCACTACTAGCCCAGTCCAGCCGGGATGCCGCCGCCAGCTACGCACTCCACGGACCGCATAGCAATAAACATCTTCTGCCCCTGGCACGTCGCGGAGGAGGCTGCCAAAAAGGCCTACCCTATCCCCGGGTGTCAGCCAGAACTCCACAGGGATTTGATGCGCAACCAACCACCCGGGCTGCCAGAACTGAAGGGCCCTATCAGCCAGGAGCTGCTCTACCTCGGCGGCTGCGTTCCACGGGGGGTTGCGCAGGGCCTCTAGCGCTACGGCCGATTCGTAATTCCAGCCAAAAAACCCCGTCCAGCCCGGCACCAACAGCGGCTCTTTTAAGCGCTGTTGCAACAAACCCCCCAGCCGGACCAAAGCGCTGCCGTCGTTGTCACTCAGCAAGTTGGGGACGGCGAGCCAAGCACACCACATTCTTTTTTCTGGGGGGGTTCTTAGGCAAAGCTGTAGTTCGTTAATGCAAACTAGCCAGCCAGTGAAAAAAAACGGAAGAGAGCTTATATACTATAGTAGCATTCGCGGGAAACCTTGCCTCGAGAAAGGCGGGGCCTGCCTTTCCTTCTTCCCTCGCCTCCCTTGCAGAAGCACAAGGGGAGGCGAGGGGGGGGAGGGGACAGGGAGAGGGAGGAGGAACGAAAAAAAAGGGAGGGAGGGGCGTCCTCTAGCTTGTCACAGGAAAACAAAAGAAGATATCATTCGGAACGTCTGAACAGAGTTGTAACACACGCCCGGGCTAGTGAGCACTGCTCCTTTTTTTTCTGGTCGTTTGTTGTATGCCACAGCATGAGAGAGCGGCGCGCGGGTTTGCTGCTTTAAAATACGTGTTACAAGACGCCGGCTTGCTGTGCAAAAGCTGCGGGATCCCCACGCAGCCCGTCAGACATGAACAAGCATGGAATCGCCTGCACGAGCGCCGATGGTACGTCGAATGGAAGGATCACTGCTGTGTGGTTAGCGCTGGAAGAGTGGTCGAGGGTTCGCAGGCCCAGCCTGCGTTGGCAGCGACACCCGTCCCCGTCGTTGCGATCCATTCCGTAAGCGCCGAGTCTTGGAAGCAGTTCTGTGCCTCTAACCTAGGCTCAGACGCGGCGGGGCAGTATGCACAGTATACACTGACAATCCAAGACGCCAAGTTTGCGTTTGTCCGACTGACTCCCGGCTCCGGCGGGATTGGAAACTTAGAGGAGCGCGCTAGCCTGGTTGTGTTGGAGGCTGCGCTGTACCAGTATTTGCACCTGGTCACGGGCTGCACAAGCGCCGTGCGGGGTGTTCTGCTGGAAAGGCCAGAGACCTTTTGGCTGTGGACAGACTGGGCGGGGGCGCCGTTGGCCCGCACAACGCAAACGCCGCGGCAGCCCGAGTTAGACTCCTTTATTCATTCACTGGCTTTGGGCACGGGGCACCTGCTGTTGCTGAGAATGAACCACGAGTCGCTGTGCTGGCACGAGCAACAGCAACGATACCTGCTGTCGCACGCGGGGGTAGCGCACGCCAAAGAGCTACTAGTAGCTACCCGAGGCACGCGCGGCGAAGACATGGTGACCGAGCGAGGCGCGCGCGTCTTTAACCTGCTAGTCCTGTTCGACCTGCTAGCTCAGCAAGACACGGCCTACCAACACGCAGGCGGCCCCGCGCTAGCGCGCCAGCTTTGTATTTGGGCCCAGGACCCGGTGCGCCAGTTGGCCCGGAGCTGGTGGGAGAAGCTGGAGCCCGTGACGACCCCCCTGCGCAAGTGCTTTGACAACTGTCTGCGCGAGGCCCTAGCAAGCTTGGAGGTAAGAATTCCGGTACCACTACAGAGCCAGCCCGACGGTCACGACCACGATAGTGCTTGCCAGACCGTTCCACCGGACGTCATGAGCGCCCCGGGGCTGGCAGGCCCTCTCCAACTCAGTGAGCAGCTCCTCCCGGGGCTGCGGGTCACCGGGCAAGCTGAGTGGACCCCCCTGGGCCCCGCCGCCGACCTGCGCGTGGGTTGCTACGACGAGGCCAAGCGCGGGGTCCTCTCAAGCGCCAACAGTTCGGCAGGTCTTTTTTGGAGGCGAGGCACTGAGCCCCCGGAGGCAGGCGTCTTTCTGTGGCCAGAGGGCGCCCCCGTCTGCCTAGTGCAAAACAAGGAATGGTATACTTATGCCAAGGAGAACGGCAAGTCCCTCATTAAAGATGTCCGGCGATTTAATTTTGCGAACCCTGATAGTACCAGCCCCGCTGCCGCGCGCGCCCGGACGAGCCTGGGCCTCGATTTGGTTGCCAAGAAGCTGCCCCTCGGCAAGGACCACGACGACTACTGTGACAGCGATGAAGACGACGATGATGCTCGGGCTAAAGAAAGGTTGCGCGGCCAGACCAGACAGCAAGAGGCGGTGGCACAAGTCCTGTACCAACGCTATCTGTACGCCGCCGGGGGGGTCGCGCCTCCGGTAAGGGCTATCTTGTATTGCTACGATGACTCGTCCGGGAAGCGCGACCTTACACACCCCTGGCGCGACGGCGGGAGTCCGGGCGATTTTTATGTGATCCTGAGCGACTATGTGGGCGGTTCCCTGATGTACTACCTCAACCAGGCCCCTAGGCTCCAAGACGGTGCGCGCGAGTGGCGTGAGGCCGAACTATGCGACTTTTTAAGCCGTTTCTTTCACTCTCTGCGCCAGCTCTGCACCTTCGACCTCAAGCCCGGCAACTTCACCTTCGACCGGAAGCGCCGGCGCTTCTGGGCCATTGACTTTGACGAGCAGCAGACTTGCAACCTGGCCACCGCCTCGACCTACCCTTCTTCGATCCTGCGGCTCTCCAACGCGTTAACTCTGTTCCTCTGCTTTTATGCCCTGGGCTCCGAAAGGCTGGCGGGCGGCTGGGGGCTGCGGCCCAGCCACAGCTGGGGGCTTGCTGCTTACCGGGAGCTCAGGCTGTGCGGCGAGGAGGCAGGGGCGCTAGCCTGGGATGACCTGAGCAAGGATGTGGCCCAGCTCCCCGAGCCAGTGAGGCAGTTAGGCCGTTGGTGGCAGTACGTGTTACACGTCGAGTTTAAGCCATCCGAGGTGGACAAGAACGGATTCTCCACCGAGGGCCGCTACGAAAGCCCCCTACGGTGTCCCTTCTTCTACCTCTACATTCAAAACATCAAGTTTAGGCACGTGCCGCCCTCATTGCGCGGCCTCTTTTTTGAACGCTTGCCCTCGCCGTCTACAGCGTACAAAATAGTAGACCTGCTACCCCTGCGCCTGCGCAAGGGTACGGTGAGTAGCTCGCCCCTGACGGAACAGCTGGTCATACTCTTTGTTTGCTGGGCGTGCCTTTTACTAACCGAAGTCGTGCTCCGCAGCCCGCGGGGCCCGCGCAGAGCAGACAACAGTGTCGCTTACATACAACAGCGCCCCTTGGAGCCAACGGCCCCTGCGGGGGAGGCTGCGCGGGCGCCGTACGAGCTTCCGGCCCTGGGCTTGGTCCCGGCTCCACCCCCTCCCCCTCCTCGCGCCTTGGCCGTGCGCGAAGAGGGAGATAGTGTGCCCCTGCTAGCCCTGCCGCGGCACGACGCCAGCTCGCTGGTGCAGAGCGAGGCCCTCCTACACTGGTACCACCGCGCTTTGGGCTCCGCGGCACCCCCCGGCGCCCCTCAGCCTTACTTCTTTGCCATTTTGGATTACTACTTGCAGCAAGAGAAAAAGAAACTGATTTTTGTCACCGCCGAGGGGTCTGAGTCCGCCCAGGCCAGAAAGTACGTTCGCAGCGCGGCAAGGCTCGCGGGGTTCTGTCCCCGGGAGGCACGTGCTAACCCTCCAACGGGGGGGGGCGGCAGCTACTGCGTCTACGCGCTGCTGGCTGGGCTAAACCCGACACGCAAGCAGACCCTGGCCCTCTTGTGGCAGCGAGGCAAACGCTGCAAGTACGCTTTCTTGGTCGAGCGCAATAGAGAACTGCGTGCGCACGGGACGTACAACGTATTGTCGTCCGTCTTTACGCTCGTCTGCGCGGCACCCGTAAGCCTGTCCGGCGGCCACGAGTGCTTGGGCTTGTTTGTCTTTCGACGGAAATAACAACTAGTTAGGCAAGGGCGGTGACAAAGTTCTGCGCCGAGCCTAGGGGAGGGGGCACCCCCCCCCCCCCCCCCGTTCCCCCCTGCTCTACGCCTCTCCCTCCCCTCCCCCCCCCCCCCTTGTCACTTTGATTAAAACTAGTAGCACCTTATAGTGATGCAACACACACCCCCTGCCAACGACGACGTCGGCGGCGAGCATCATTGTGTGCAGCCGATGCTTTCGGGAACTAAGAGAGCTTTTGAGGCAACCAGTAGTAGTAGTAGTAGTAGTAGTAGTAGTAGTAGTAGTAGCAGTAGTAAAGGCCCGCTGTGGCCCACTGGCTCGTTTACGCGTTACCTGGATGCAGAGCTTAATAAGATTGACAGCAAGGTTTCTGCCTGTACAAAAGTAGTCAGGGCAGAGCACGAGCAGGGCTGGCCCGTTTCTGTCAGACTTTCCTGTGCCAGTGGTCACGACTCGTACAGGCGCTGGATACCCGAGCTGACGGTAGTGCTTTGCCTGCAGAGCGTGGGCCCTATGCTAAACTTTTACTTTACACCGAACCCCGACGCGCAAGACGACAACGACAAGAAAGCGGGGCTCTTAATTATCAACAAGTTTGTGTCGTGGTGGAAGCCCCCCAACGGGAGGCTGTTGAAGCTTAAGCTGCAAGGCAAGCTCGACAGCCTGGCGCAGATCGTGGATTTTTGGTTCAAGCACTCCGTCTACTTTGGTCAGGAAATGCAGGCCAGGCGCGAAAGGGTGCTTGCCGCTGCGGTGGCGGGCAGAAAGCTGGCTGCTCATTGGTGCCTGCGCCTGGAAAACCCAAGCCTGAGGTTTTTGCCCGACAAGATCAATCAAGCAATTGAGAAGGCCTTCGCGCAGTACCTCTGGGAGCCTGAACGTTATCCACGGATGCAGTTCGAGCACGGCACGATACGCGAGAGATATGAAATCAACTTCCCCCAGATGGAGGTGTGCAGGCTAGCGACGGAGAAGCGGCTCAAGGCGACGCGTCTCGTGCTAGAGCATGTAGCCCCCACAGCGACAGGCTCTCCCTATTTGCGACAGGCTGCTCCGGCAGGCCAAGAAGAGGAAGAAAAGGAGCAGCAGATCCGCGCCATGTTTGAAAGCACCATGACTCCTGGCTCCGCGATAGTGTCGATTCAGAGGCTGGAGCACCCCAGCCTGGAAGCGCTGTTTAACGCCACCAAGACGCTGATGGAAGAGCAAGAGCCGGTCCGGGAAATAGTAGTTTTTCACGGGACGCGCGACACGTGCGTCGAGTCTATTGTTACCAACGGGCTGGTCACGAGGTTCTGCGCCCGCCAGAAGCTGGGCTGGGGCGTTTATTTCTCGCCCCGGGCGTGCAGGGCACATAGCTATACTTCCCCCGGCCACAATGGCTGCCACACCATGCTCGCCTGCCGCCTGCTCGTGGGGCAGTGCGTGGTTAGGCCCAGCAACCATCGGGGCGCCGTGTTTTTGCCCGGCAGTCGTAGTCGGACCTATCAGACCTATGTAGATGCAGCGGAAAGCCCAGGCACCTACGTGTCCACCCAGGACCACCAAGCAATTCCTACACATGTAATCCGCTACCGGCTCCTAGACTTGGGGTCCGAGCTTTTTTAAAGATCGGGCGGCCGAGAACACAAAGGGTATACTCACAGTTTTTATGGTACCAACACGAATTTAATAAAGCTCTAATTGCCTTGCGTGCCTAGAATCCCCTTGCATTGCGTGAGGTTCATTTCCTGTAGCTTCGGTAGTTTGGACAAGGTCGCAAGTGAGTCTGGAGTAAGCTCTTGACAATACGAAAGATCGACTTTTTGGAGGGTTGGTAGCCGCGTGACCAAGCCGTGCAGACCCGCGTCGGTGAGCGCAGAACACCCGGAGAGATTCAAGGTGGTCAAGCGAGGTAGCTTTTGCTTCTTGGGCCATCGCGACGTTTCTTCGCCCGTAAGCAAAGAGCAACGCGACAGATCAAGCTCCTCCGACTTTTGCAGGCAGTTTTGCGCCGACAGGTAAGGCCAGATTGCTTCTGTAAGCTTGAAACAGCCCGACAGACTCAGGCGCCGCAGTCGAGGCAGCCGTGACGATAACGCCGCAACTCCGGCATCTGTGATCTTGGAACAACATGTCAGGTCCAGCAGCGCGAGCTTGGGGAAATGCTGCGCAGCTAGGCGGGCCAGAACGCAATCCTCAATCCAGGGGCAATACGACAGATCTAGTTCTTGCAGCTGTGGATGGCCCGCTTGTGCAAAGAGGACCATAGCCTGGCTTTGTAGACCAAAGCAACGTTGCAATACTAAGCGTTCGAGCTGGGGAAGATCGCCGAGCAGACGAATCAAACCCTCGCCTGTGATGACGGGGCAGGAGGAAAGGTCTAGCGCTTGGAGTTGAGGCACCAGGCGGCCCACGTGCAAAAGGCCCTTGTTCGTAACCCTGGCGCAGCCAGCCAAGACCAGTCGCTGAAGCCGGGGGAAGCTTTCCAACAGAGCAGCCAGCATGTCATCTGTGAGCTGAGAAGAGCCTGATAAATCCAGCTCCTCGACGCAAAGGTCTAAGATAAATTCCGAAAAAGCAGACAGGTCCGGGAGAGCCAACGACTTGCGCAGCAGAACCCTGCGGATGGGCACTCCGACTTGTGACCAAGCAGGACCGTATTCCAGGAGCAACTGCGGATCCACCGCTTTGCCAAGATCAAGCTCAGACAGGTCGCCGCTTCGGCTCTGGTATTCCATGAAGTTTTCCATCGTGGTGGCGCCTGTTAGCACGCTAGCAGCCGAAAAAGGTCGAGAAGGGGCCGCCGCGGGCTGGGTGCAAACCTCTGCGCAGCTGCTCTGGGCCTCTGGTCCAGGGGCAGTGGCAGGGACACGGGCTTTCTTGAGTTTACCAGCTCGCTGCCTTTTGGGCATTTGCGAGAAATTTGCAAATTGTGACCAAGCACCGACGTTCCTAAGCTTAGAGCTGTCCAGTTGAAGGGGGGGGGGCGCCCCCCCCCCCCCCTTTCCCAAACCATGCCGGGGAACCAAGGTCTAGGGCAAGCAAGCCACGCGCTTTAGTTATTGGGCCGGCTTAAACAGTGCCTTTCGTCTCGGCAGGCACTCGGACAATTTCTGATCTAACGCACGCGCTTGGTCTATGCTGCCGCACAGGCACAGCGAATATTTACTGAGCAACAAAGCTAACGCGTCAGACAATGGCAACGCCGAGGCTTGCAGCTCAGTGGGCAGGGCCATCTGTACCTGGTCACAAAGTGACCAGGTTAAATTTGTGGCTTTAGAGGGGGGGCAAAAATAAGTAAACTTTTTTTTGGAGCCCACAGAGGGGGGGGGGGGGGCGCCCCCCCTCTCCCCCTTTCTTTCTTCCCTCCCTCTGAGCCCCCTGAGCCCGGGGGGCTCAAGGAGCAGGGGAAGGGGGAATCGGGAGCGGGAGGGAAGGGGAAGGGTAGGGGCGCGCTAAGAATTTGCAAGAAAAAACCATGCGAGAAAAAATCACTGACAAAATTTTAATATTGGCACTGAGAACTAAGAGAGGGAGAGGGAAGGGGCGGGGGGAGGGGAAGCACAATCTGTCTTTGCCCCTCCCCCCCCCCTCCCCCGTCCGAGAGCAAGGAGCAGGAAAGAGAAGGGGTAGGGGGGGAGGGGCCAAGAGAGTGCGAAAAAGAATGCGCTGAATTAAAGCTCGACGGTCTTACATTTGTGCTAGGAAGACAAGAGCCTCACTTACCCCAACGGCGTCCCGTCCGTGCCATGGCTCGGCCATCATCGTGCGCAAGGTCAGAAAAATATGAAAAGATCTGCGGAATTTTTTTTGCCCGACAACAAAGGAAACAGACGGGGGGAAAGAGGGAGGAAGAGGAAGGGGGAAAACAAAGGGCAGAGAGGACGGGAAGGGAAATGCTCCTTTCCCCCCCCTCCTTTTCCCCTTGTCCCCTGCTATCCCCCCTCCCCTCGTCCCTTGTTTGCGCGTGCAAACGCGTTCCAAAAAAGATTTTCTTTTCCACTTTTCATATTTCCGCAGATATTTCCGCAGATCTTGCAGAGAAAAGAGGCAGGGAAGGAGGAAGCACGAATTGTCGGGAGTGGCAGTGGGAAGGGGGAGGAACAGGGGAGCGCCAAGAAAATGTAATTTACGCTGAATTAAATTAAAGCTCGACAAAGTCTTACACTTGACACTTGAAACGGCACCCTCAAGCTGCCGCAGCATCCGGCCCACTCGACTGTCGTACACTTTGGCACTAAAAACTAGGAGCGGAGCACCGTGCTCCAGCGCGACCTTGCGGCGAATGGATGGGCGGTGGTCAATGTGCTAGGAGGACAAGAGCCCTCACTTACCCCAGACGTCGTCCTGTCCGTGCCATAACTCGGCCACCGTGCGCAAGGTCAGAAAAATATGAAAAGAGGGGAGCACGCTAAGGATGTAAAAAAAATTAATAAAAATAAATCCTTGACAAAGTTTTAATCTTCGGCACTGGAAAATTAAGAGAGGAAGGGGGCCGGGGAGGATCAATCTGTCTTTCCCAACCCCCCCCCCCCCCCCCGTCGGTAAGAGGGAAAGGGGAGGGTAGGGGCGCGCTAAGAATGTACAAGAAAAAATTAATAAAAAAATTACTGACAAAATTTCAATCTTGGCACTGAGAACGTGTACAGGGAGGGGGGGGGGTGTGCTTTTCTCTCTCCGTCCCCCCTCTCGTCCCTCTGTTCCCCCTTGTCCTCTGCTATCCCCCCCCTCCCGTCGTCCCTTGTTTGCGCGTGCAAACGCGTTCCAAAAAAAATTTTCTTTTCCACTTTTCATATTCCCGCAGATATATCCGCAGATCTTGCGCACCGTGCTCCAGCACGACCATGCGGCGGATGGACGGGCGGTGGTCAATATGCTAGGAGGACAAGGGCCTCACTACCCCGACGGCGTCCTGTCCGTGCCATGGCTCGGCCATCGTGCGCAAGGGCAGAAAAATATGAAGAGTGGAAAAAAAATTATTTTTTTTGCCCGACAACAAAGGGGACAGGCGGGGGAAAGAAGGGGGAAGGGAGGAAGAGGAAGGGGGTAAGAAGGGGGCGCGCCAAGAAATGTACAAAAAAAAATCCATGACAAAGTTGTAATCTTGGCACTGAAAACTAAGAGAGGAAGGGGCCGGGGGGGATTAGTGGAGGCATTGCATGTATTTATTTTGTTTGTAGCTTCTGCGCCATTCACCCTTCCCCCTTGAGCCCCCTGGGCTCAGGGGAGAGAGGAAGAGGCAGGGGGCGCCAAGAAAGTGCAAGAAAAGTCCACGCTGAATTAAAACTCGACAAGGCATTACACTTGACACTTGCAACGGCACCCTCAGGCTGTCGCAGCATCCGGCCCACGTCATGTTGCTGCGGTAGCCTATGTTAGAACCCTAGCCGGCACCGTCTGTGCTATGCTCGCGCGCCAAGAGTGCGAAAAAGAATACGCTGAATTAAAGCTCGACGGTCTTACACTTGGGGCACTGAAAACTAGGAGCAGAGCACCGTGCTTCCAGTACGACCCTGTGGCGGATGAAAAGAGGAAAAACAATTTTTTTTGGTTCGACAACAAACGAAACAGACGGGGGGAAAGAAGGGGGGGGGGAGGAAGAGGAAAGGAGAAGACAAAGGGCATGAAGGGGAAATATTCCTTCCCCCCCCATTCCCTCCTCTTCCCCTGTCCCCTGCTATCCCCCTCCCCTCCCCTCGTCCCTTGTTTGCGCGTGCAAACGCGTTCCAAAAAAAGTTTTCTTTTCCACTTTTCATATTTGTCCTATTTCCGCAGATCTTGCAGAGGGAAGAGGCAGGGGGGGGGGCCGTGCCAAGAAAATGTCATTTACGCTGAATTAAAGCTCGACAAGGTCTTACACTTGACACTTGCAACGGCAACCTCAGGCTGCCGTAGCATCCGGCCCACTCGACGGTCGTACACTTGGGGCACTGAAAACTAGGAGCGGAGCACCGTGCTACAGCACGACCCTGCGGCGAATGGGTGGGCGGTGATCAATGTGCTAGGATGACAAGAGCCCCTTCACTTACCCCGACGGCGTCCTGTCCGTGCCATAGCTCGGCCACCGTGCGCAAGGTCAGAAAAATATGAAAAGAGGGGAGGGGGTTAGTGGAGGCGTTGCATGTATTTATTTCTTTTGCAGCTTCTACGCCCTTCCCCTCCCCTTCCCCCCCCCCTGCTCCTTGAGCCCCCTGGGCTCAGTGGAATCTTCTTAGTTTTGTTGCAATTCTGCCCCTCTGCTCTTTGAGCCCCCCGTCTGAGAGCAGAGAGCGGGAAAGGGAAGAGGGCGCGCCAAGAATTTGTAATTTACGCTGAATTAAAGCTCGACGAAGTCTTACACTTGACACTAAAAACTAGGAGAAGGAGACGGAAGAAGAAGCATGGATTGTCTTAGTCCCCCGTCTGAGAATCGGGAGAGGGAAAGGGAGGGTAGGGGCGCGCTAAGAATGTACAAGAAAAATCACGCGAAAAAAAATTACTGACAAAGTTCTAATCTTGGCACTGAGAACTAAGAGAGGGAGAGGGAAGGGGCGGGTGGGAGGATCAAGCACGATCTGTCTTGCCCCCCGTCTGAGAACGTGTACAGGGAGGGGCGGGGTGTGCTTTTCTCCCCCCATCCTCCCTCTCGTCCCTCTGTTCCCCTTGTCCCCTGCTGTCCTCCCCTCGTCCCTTGTTTGCGCGTGCAAACGCGTTCCAAGAAATTTTTTTTTCCACTTTTCATATTTTTCCTATTTCCGCAGATCTTGCAGAGGGAAGAGGCAGGGGGGGGGCCGCGCCAAGAAAATTTTATTTACGCTGAATTAAAGCTCGACAAGGTCTTACACTTGACACTTGCAACGGCAACCTCAGGCTGCCGTAGCATCCGGCCCACTCGACGGTCGTACACTTGGGGCACTGCAACTAGATCTTGCGCACCGTGCTCCAGCACGACCCTGCGGCGGATGGACGGGAGGTGGTCAATATGCTAGGAGGACAAGGGCCTCACTACCCCCGACGACGGCGTCCTGTCCGTGCCATGGCTCGGCCACCGTGCGCAAGGTCAGAAAAATATGAAAAGAGGAAAAGAATTTTTTTTTTGCCCGACAACAAAGGGAACAGAGGGGGGGAAGAAGGGGGGGGGGGGGTTAGTGGAGGCGTTGCATGTATTTATTTTGTTTGTAGCTTCTGCGCCATTCACCCTTCCCCCTTCCCCTCCCCTGCTCCTTGAGCCCCCTGGGCTCAGGGGAGGGTGGCAGAAAAAAATATTTTGATGAGGGGGGAGAAGCGCCCCGGCATGAACTCAGTGGCATCCTCTTAGTTTTGTGTTTAGTTCTGCCCCCTGCTCTTTCAGACCCCTGGCTCAGGGGGTGGGGTGATTAGAGAAGAGAGAAGACACAAAACAAATCTAAAGAAGAGAGGGGGAGGGCAGGGGCGCGCTAAGAATGTATAAGAAAAAGATAATAAGAAAATCCCTGGCAAAGTTTTTAATTTTGGCGCTGAGAACTAGGAGAGAACGGGGAGCGAGCGAGAGAAGTGGCACGGGGGGGGGGGGGGGGGGAAGGGGGCCGCGCCAAGAAAATGTAATTTACGCTGAATTAAAACTCGACAAAGTCTTACACTTGACACTGAGAACTATGAAAGGGAGAGAATTTACGCTGAATTAAAGCTCGACGGCCTTACACTTGGGCACTGAAAACTAGGAGCGGAGCACTGCGCTCCAGCACGACTCTGCGGCGGATGGATGATCGGTGGTTAATGCGCCAGGAGGACAAAAGCCTCACTACCCCGACTGCATCCTGTCAGCGCCATGGCTAAGCCACCGTGCGCAAGGTCAGAAAAACATGAAAAGAGGGAAAAAAAATTCTTTTTGTTCGACAACAAAGGAAACAGACAGGGGGAAAAAAGGGGGGAGTGGGAGAGGCAAAGGGGCAGGGGAAGCCAAGAAAGTGACTTGTGCGCACTTCCCCTCCCCTTCCCCTGCTCCTTGAGCCCTCTGGGCTCAGGGAGAGGGGAGGGAGTAGAGTAGGGGGAGGGTAGGGGCGCGCTAAGAATGTACAAAAAAAAATTAAAAAAATCTCTGACAAAGTTTTAATCTTGGCACTGAGAACCAAGAGAGGGAGCGGGAAAGGGAAAGGGGCGCGCCATGAGAGTGCGAAAAGGAATACGCTGAATTAAAGCTCGACGGTCTTACACTTGGGCACTGAAAACTAGGAGCGGAGCACTGTGCTCCAGCACGACCCTGCGGCGGATGGATGGGCAGTGGTCAATGTGCCAGAAGGACAAGGGCCTCACTAGAAAAAGTGGAAGGGAGGAAGAAGGGGGCGGGATGTGCTTCTCCCCCGTCACCCCCCCCCCCCCCACCTCACTGTCTGAGAATCGGGAGCGGAGCGGGAGAGGGAGGGCAGGGGCGCGCTTCGCCGGTGTATAAAAAAATTAAAAAAATCCATGACAGAGTTGTAGTCTTGGCACTGAAAACTAGAGAGAGGAAGGGGCCGAGGAGGATTAATCTATCTTTTCCCCTCGTCAGTAAGAGTGAAGGGGGGAAGGCGCCCGGCATAGGGGGGGGGGGGGATTAGTAGAAGCGTTGCATGTATTTATTTTGTTTGTAGCTTCCGCGCCATTCACCCTTCCCTTCGCCTGCTCCTTAAGCCCCCCCTGGACTCAGGGGAGAGAGGAAGTGGCAGGGGGCGCCAAGAAAGTGCAAGAAAAACTTTTTTAATTAAAACTCGACAAAGTCTTACACTTGACACTTGCAACGTCACCCTCAGGCTGTCGCAGCATCCGGCCCACTCGACGGTCGTACACTTGAGCACTGAAAACTAGGAGCGGAGCACCGTGCCCCCAGCACGACCCTGCGGCGAATAGTACTGCCCCCGTGGTTAATGTGCTAGGAGGACAAGAGCTTCACTACCCCGACGGCGTCCTGTCCGTGCCACGGCTCGACCAGTGCGCAAGGTCAGAAAAATATAAAAAAGAAAAAAAATGTTGGCCCGAGAACAAGGGGGGAACAAACGAAATAAAGGGGGGAAGGAGGGAGGAAGAGGAAGGGAGGAAGAAGGGGGTGTGCTTCCCCCCCCCCCCCCCTCACTCTCGTCCCTCTGTTTCCCTTGTCCCCTGCTATCCCCCCCTCCCCTCGTCCCTTGTTTGCGCGTGCAAACGCGTTCCAAAAAATTTTTTCATTTCCAATTTTCATATTTCCGCAGATATTTCCGCGGATCTTGTGCACCGTGCTCCAGCACGACCCTGCGACGGATGGTACTGCCCCGTGGTCAATTGTGCTAGGAGGACAAGGGCCTCACTACCCCCAACGGCGTCCTGTCCGTGCCATGGCTCGGCCACAATGCGCAAGGTCGGAAAAATATGAAAAGATCTGCGGAAATTTTTTTTGCCCGACAACAAAGGGAACAGACGGGGGGAAAAAGAAGGGGAAAAAAAGGGAGGAAGAGGAAGGGGGGCGGGGAAGAAGGGGGCGGGGTGTGCATCCCCCCGTCACTGTCGGCGAATCGGGGGTAGGAGCGGGAGAAGGGAGGGCAGGGGCGCGCTTCGCCGGTGTACAAGAAAGATAAATAAAATTTTTTTGACAAAGTTTTAATCCTAGCACTGAGAACCAAGAGGGAGAGGGAAGGGACAGGGAGAGTGGGGCGCCAAGAAAGTGCAAGAAAAGTCCACGCTGAATTAGCACTGAAAACTAGGAGCGGATCACCGTGCCCCCAGCACGACCCTGCGGCGGATGGACGGGCGGTGGTCAATCGCCAGGACAAAAGCCTCACTACTCCGACGGCGTCCTGTCCGTGCCATGGCTTAGCACAAGAGTTAGCGGCTAATGAAGCTTGGCGCTCGGGCTACAGAAGATACAAACACGCGATTCATTCTGACATCTGTAGCAGACTTCGTTCCGAACCGGCAAAAGAGCCGGTTCGGAAACCATTCCGGATTGAATTGAAATCTAGGAAGGCAAACCCCCCCTGAGACCGGCAAGCAGTTGGAAGAGAGAAAGGGCAGCACGCGGCACATCTTCCTCCCTCCTCGGAGCGGAGGGGCAAAAATAAGTAAACTTTTTTTTGGAGCCCACCAATGGGGGGGGGGGCGCCCCCCCCCCTCCCCCTTTTTCTTCCCCCCCCCCCCCCCTCTGAGCCCTCTGAGCCAGGGGGGCTCAAGGAGCAGGGAAATGGGAAATCGGGAGCGGGAGGGAAGGGGGAGGGGTAGGGGCGTCAAGGGAGTGCGAAAAAGAATGCGCTGAATTAAAGCTCGGCGGTCTTACATTGAAGCACTAAAAACTAGGAGCAGGGCACCGTGCTCCAGCACGACCCTGCGGCGGATTGTACTGCCCCCTATGGTCAATATACCAGGAGGACAAGGGCCCCACACTTACCCCCCGACGGCGTCCTGTCCGTGCCATGGCTCAGCCACCGTGCGCAAGGTCAGAAAAATATGAAAAGATCTGTGGAAATTTTTTTTGCCCGACAACAAAGGGAACAGACGGGGGGGAAGAAAAAGGCGGGATGTGCTTCTCCCCCCCCCCCCCCCACCTCTGTCCCTTCTCACCGTCTGAGAATCGGGAGCGGGAGCGGAAGGGGGAGGGCAGGGGCGCGCTAAGAAATGTACAAAAAATTAAAAAAATCCCTGACAAAGTTTTAATCTTGGCATTGGAAACTAAGAGAGGGAGAGGGAAAGGGAAGGGACAGGGAGAGTAGGCGCCAAGAAAGTGCAAGAAAAGTCCACGCTGAATTAAAACTCGACAAAGTCTTACACTTGACACTGAGAATTAGGAGATGGAGAGAATCTACGCTGAATTAAAGCTCGACAGGGCATTGCACTTGACATTTGCAACGGCACCCATCATCAGGCTGCCGCAGCACCGGTCCACGCCATGTTGCTGCGGTAGCCTATGTTAGAACCCTGGCTGGCACCGTCTGTGCTCTACTCGCGCGCCAAGAGAGTGCGAAAAAGAATACGTTGAATTAAAGCTCGACGGTCTTACACTGGGGGCACTGAAAACTAGGAGGACAAGAATGTAAAAAAATCACGCGAAAAAAGAAATCACTGACAAAGTTTTAATCTTCGGCACTGAAAGCTAAGAGAGGAAGGGGGTTGGGGAGAGGATCAATCTATCTTCCCCCCCCCCCTCATCCCCCCGTCGGTAAGAGAGAGGGGGGGGAAGGGTGGCAGAAAGGATTTGAGAATACAGAGGGGGGGGGAGGCACAAGACAAATGTACAGGGGAGGGGGAGGAGGGAGGGGGCGCCAAGAGAGTGCGAAAAAGAATACACTGAATTAAAGCTCGACAATCTTACACTCAGAAGGCACCGTGATCCAGCACGACCCTGCGGCGGATGGATGGGCGGGGGTCAATGTGCTAGGAGGACAAGGGCCTCACTACCCCCGACAGCGTCCTGTCCGTGCCATGGCTCGGCCACCGTGCGCAAGGTCAGAAAAATATGCAAAGAAGAAAGAAAGTTTTTTTTGCCCGACAACAAAGGGAACAGACGGGGAAGAAAGAAAGGGAGGACAGGGGGGGGATTAGTGGATGCGTTGCATGTATTTATTTTGTTTGTAGCTTCTGCGCCATTCACTCTTCCCCTTTAAGCCCCCTGGGCTCAGGGGAGAGAGGAAGAGGCAGGGGGCGCCAAGAAAGTGCAAGAAAAGTCCACGCTGAATTAAACTCGACAAGGCATTACACTTGACACTTGCAACGGCACCCTCAGGCTGCCGCGGCATCCGGCCCACGTCATGTTGCTGCGGTAGCCTATGTTAGAACCCTAGCCGGCACCGTCTGTGCTCTGCTCGCGCGCCAAGAGAGTGCGAAAAAGAATACGCTGAATTAAAGCTCGACGGTCTTACACTTGGGGCACTGAAAACTAGGAGCGGAGCACTGTGCTTCCAGTACGACCCTGTGGCGGATGAAAAGAGGAAAAACAATTTTTTTTGGTTCGACAACAAACGAAACAGACAGGGGGAAAGAAGGGGGGGGGAGGAAGGAAAAAAGAAGAGGGCGGGATGTGCTTCCCCCCCCCCCCCGGCCTCTTCTCACTGTCTGAGAATCGGGAGCGGGAGCGGGAGGGGGAGGGCAGGGGCGCGCTAAGAAATGTACACAAAAAATTAAAAAAAATCCCTGACAAAGTTTTAATCTTGGCACTGAGAACCAAGAGAGGGGGGGGGGGAGAGGGAAAGGGGGAGTGGGCGCCAAGAAAGTGCAAGAAAAATCCACGCTGAATTAAAACTCGACAAAGTCTTACACTTGACACTGAGAATTAGGAGATGGAGAGAATTGACGCTGAATTAAAGCTCGACAAGGCATTGCACTTGACATTTGCAACGGCACCCCTCAGGCTGCCGCAGCATCCGGCCTACGTCATGTCGCTGCGGTAGCCTATGTTAGAACCCTGGCCTGCACCGTCTGTGCTCTACTCGCTTGCCAAGAGAGTGCGAAAAAGAATACGTTGAATCAAAGCTCGACGGTCCTACACTGGGGGCACTGAACACTAGGAGCAAATCACCGTGCTCCAGCACGACCCTGCGGAGGATAGATGGGCGGTGGTCAATGTGCCAGGACAAAGGCCTCACTACCCCGACGGCGTCCTGTCAGTGTCATAGCTCGACCACCGTGCGCAAGATCCGCGGGAATATGAAAAGAGGTGGGGGAGGGGCACGCGAAAAAAGAAATCCTTGACAAAGCTTTAATCTTCGGCACTGAAAACTAAGAGAGAAAAGGGCCGGAAAGGATCAATCTATCTTCCCCCCCCCCCCCCCCATCCCCCCGTCGGTAAGAGGGAAGGGGGAGGGTGGCAGAAATAATTTGAGAATACAGAGGAGAGGGAAAGTGCCCCGCCAAGAGAGTGCGAAAAAGAATACGCTGAATTAAAGCTTGACGGTCTTACACTCAGGGGCACTGTGCCCCAGCACGACCCTGCGGCGGATAGATGGGCGGTGGTCAATGTGCTAGGAGGACAAGGGCCCCGGCCGGCCCCAACGGCGTCCTGTCCGTGCCATGGCTCGGCCACCGTGCGCAAGGTCAAAAAAATATGAAAAGAAGAAAGAAAATTTTTTTTTGCCCAAACGAAGGGAACACGGGGGGAAGAAAGGGGGGGAGGGAGAAAGAAAGGGGCGGGATGTGCATCCCCTCCGCTCCCCCCCCCCCCCCCCTCGTCCCTCCTCAGAGCGCGTGCAAACGCGTTCCGAATTTTTTTCCACTTTTCATATTTCCGCAGATATTTCCGCGGATCTTGCAGAGGGAAGAGGCAGGGGCGCGCTTTGCCGGTATACAAAAAAGAATCACGCAAAAACAGAAATCCCTGACAAAGTTTTATTATTGACACTAAGAACAGGGAGCGGGAGAGGGAAAGGGCAGGGGGAGGGGGCCGCGCCAAGAAAACGTAATTTACGCTGAATTAAAGCTCGACAAGGCATTGCACTTGACACTTGCAACGGCACTCTCAGGCTGTTGTAGCATCCGGCCCACTCGACGGTCCTACACTTGAGCACTGAAAACTAGTAGCGCAGGACCGTGCTCCAGCACGACCCTGCGCGAATGGATGGGCGGTGGTCAATGTTCTAGGAGGACAAGAGCCCCGGCCGGCCCCGACGGCGTCCTGTCCGTGCCATAGCTCGGCCACTGTGCGCAGGGTCAGAAAAATATGAACAGAGGGGAGGCCGACCTGTGGAGGCGTTGCATGTATTTATTTCTTTTGCAGCTTCTGCGCCCTTCCCCTCCCCCTCCCTCCTGCTCCTTGAGCCTCCGGAACGGCCCCAGCTAAATTTGGCGCCAAATTGTGCCGTCCGGAGGTAGGGTGCGTGATACGGTCCAGCCGGGCAGTACGTCTTAGCTTTCCCGGGGAAACGGCCGTAAGCGCAAATTTGGCGCCAAAATCTACTTGCGCAAAAAGAAAATCCCACACAGACGCTCGGCTGGGCCGCCGTGAGGAAGACGTCCTCCCCCTCCCTCTCACTCTCGTCGCCCCTCTCACTCTCGTCGCCCCTCTCACTTTCGTCGCCCCTCTCACCTTTGTCGCCCCCGCTCCCCTTTGTCGCCCCCTCTCACCTTTGTCGCCCCCTCTCACCTTTGTCGCCCCGCTCCCCTCTGTCGCCCCGCTCCCCTTTGCTCTGCATCTCCCTGCCTCTAGGGAGGGTGAGAGGGCAGAAAAACATTTTCGTGTGAGTAAAAGGCCCGCGGGTTTCTTCCCCGCGGGAAAACGTCCGATTTCTCCGCTAGCCTCCGGAACGGCCCCAGCTAAATTTGGCGCCAAATTGTGCCGTCCGGAGGTAGGGTGCGTGATACGGTCCAGCCGGGCAGTACGTCTTAGCTCTCCCGGGGAAACGGCCGTAAGCGCAAATTTGGCGCCAAAATCTACTTGCGCAAAAAGAAAATCCCACACAGACGCTCGGCTGGGCCGCCGTGACGTCCTCCCCCTCCCTCTCACTCTCGTCGCCCCTCTCACTTTCGTCGCCCCGCTCACCTTTGTCGCCCCGCTCCCCTTTGCTCTGCATCTCCCTGCCTCTAGGGAGGGTGAGAGGGCCGAAAAACATTTTCGTGTGAGTAAAAGGCCCGCGGGTTTCTTCCCCGCGGGAAAACGTCCGATTTCTCCGCTAGCCTCCGGAACGGCCCCAGCTAAATTTGGCGCCAAATTGTGCCGTCCGGAGGTAGGGTGCGTGATACGGTCCAGCCGGGCAGTACGTCTTAGCTTTCCCGGGGAAACGGCCGTAAGCGCCAATTTGGCGCCAAAGTCTACTTGCGCAAAAAGAAAATCCCACACAGACGCTCGGCTGGGCCGCCGTGAGGAAGACGTCCTCCCCCTCCCTCTCACTCTCGTCGCCCCTCTCACTTTCGTCGCCCCTCTCACCTTTGTCCTCTGGTTATTCCTCCCCCCCTCCCCTCGTCCCTCCTCAGAGCGCGTGCAAACGCGTTCCAAAAAAAATTGTTGCTTGCCACTTTTCATATGTCCGCAGATATTTCCGCATATCCTTGCAGAGGGGAGAGAGAAAGAGGGGTAGGGGCGCGCTTCGCCGGTGTACACGGAGAAATTAATAAAAAAATCCCTGACAAAGTTTTAATCTTGGCACTGGCCCCGTGGTCAATGTGCCAGGAGGACAAGAGCCTCACAACCCCGACAACAAAGGGAACAGACGGGAATCGGGAGCGGAGCGGGAGAGTGACCCCAAAAGAAATTATTAAACAAGTCTCGACAAAGCCTTACACTTGACACTGAGAATTAGGAGAGGGCGGCTCTTGTCCCGGGTATCTCGCGCGATATCGGGCGGCGGCCAGACGGCCTGCACGGACCAGCAGCGTCGCCCTCTCGGCGCCCGTGGGGTTTGGGCGACGAGGCCAGCCGCAAAACGGTATCCGTCATGGCTAACTCCCGCCGTGACACGCGTTCCCTTTCCAACGACCAATCCGTCAGTTATACTACCCCTGCCTGCCTTGCGTGTGATCCTCACGCTAGCGGCGCTGGCCAACCAAGTATACTAACACACGATAGCTCGCAACGGCTGCAGTAAGAATGTACAAGAAAGAAACCATGCGAAGAAAAATCCCTGACAAAGTTTTAATCTTTGGCACTGAGAACTAGGAGAGTCGGCCGGTAGCTTTTTCCGAGGAAACATGCACACACTCGAAATTTGGCGACAAATTTCATGCCAGAAACAAAAAAGAGAAAGGGGCGCCGAGAAAGTACGAAAAAGAATTTCTTTATTAAAGCTCGAGGGAAGAGGGGGGGGGGGCGTCCCCACCCCCCCCTTCTCTTCCCCTTGCCATTTCTTTCCCCTGCTTCCCCTTCGGGAAGGGGGGGGGGGGGGAGGGCAAGTCCGCATTGTAGAAGTGCAAGTCTTTGTACCTTTCTTTTGACCAAAAATGGAGGGCAAGACCGAGACAGCAGACGTCGCGTCTACCCAAGTGCCAATTGCAACTCTTGCACCTGTTGTCGAGCCGGACCCCGTGCTTGACGTCCTGGCGTGTGCGACGTGCCGGCGCCCGGACTCTGAAACACAACCGCTGAAAGCGTGCCGGCGCTGTAGGTTGCACCTGTACTGTGACCGCGACTGCCAGAAAAAGCACTGGCGGGCAGAGCACAAGAACAAGTGTTATGCCGTCCGAAACTTTGCGTTGAAAGAGGCAGTGGACCGGCGAGTGACCCACAACTACCTGACGTTGCGGCGTATTTTCGAGGGGCAGTTCACGAACCCGACCATCAAGGCCAGGGCGTTCCTGCACGAAGCAGTCATCGACATGTTGAAGCTAGACCCGGTGCGCGCGGACCTGCCCCTGGAGGGCCCTAACCCGGCAGCGCAAGCCGTGTGGGAGAAAGCGAGCGCCAAGTTCCGCTACGCGGGCAGGCTGCTGGCCATGAAGGGTGATACAGATTACATGCGGGAGGAGGCGGAATGTTGGATGCCGCGTCGTTATTTGCGCGACATAGACCTGCTGTGGGACGGCATCAACGGCTGGCGGGGCTAATGTTGTCTTATAGTTTTTTTTATTGAGTTTGGGGGACCCCGCCTTGATTTTTTTGTTATTAAAAGTCAAAACTTCGACAAGCATGTCTGTCTCTTCCCCAAGACTGCCGATTTGGTCAGCGTCCGGTTTTCCCGTTCAATTTCAGCATCGAAAGCTAGGTGCCCCTTGGAAGCAAACCCTCGGGAAATGTCCGTTTTCTCTGGGAACCAAGAGGGAGAGGGAAGGGACAGGGAGAGTGGGGCGCCAAGAAAGTGCAAGAAAAGTCCACGCTGAATTAGCACTGAAAACTAGGAGCGGATCACCGTGCCCCCAGCACGACCCTGCGGCGGATGGACGGGCGGTGGTCCATCGCCAGGGCAAAAGCCTCACTACTCCGACGGCGTCCTGTCCGTGCCATGGCTTAGCACAAGAGTTAGCGGCTAATGAAGCTTGGCGCCCGGGCTACAGAAGATACAAACACGCGATTCATGCTGACATCTGTAACAGACTTCGTTCCGAACCGGCAAGCAGTTGGAAGAGAGAAAGGGCAGCACGCGGCACATCTTCCTCCCTCCTCGGAGCGGAGGGGCAAAAATAAGTAAACCTTTTTTGGAGCCCACCAATGGGGGAGGGGGGGGGCGCCGCCCCCCCTCCCCCCTTCTTTCTTCCCCCCCTCTGAGCCCCCTGAGCCCGGGGGGCTCAAGGAGCAGGGAAAGGGGAAATCGGGAGCGGGAGGGGTAGGGGCGTCAAGGGAGTGCGAAAAAAAATGCGCTGAATTAAAGCTCGGCGGTCTTACACTTGACACTGAGAATTAGGAGATGGAGAAAAGTCTACGCTAAATTAAAGCTCGACAAGGCATTGCACTTGACATTTGCAACGGCACCCATCATCAGGCTGCCGCAGCATCCGGTCCACGTCATGTTGCTGCGGTAGCCTATGTTAGAACCCTGGCTGGCACCGTCTGTGCTCTACTCGCGCGCCAAGAGAGTGCGAAAAAGAATACGTTGAATTAAAGCTCGACGGTCTTACACTGGGGGGCACTGAAAACTAGGAGGACAAGAATGTAAAAAAATCACGCGAAAAAAGAAATCATTGACAAAGTTTTAATCTTCGGCACTGAAAACTAAGAGAGGAAGGGGGTTGGGGAGGATCAATCTGTCTTTCCAAACCCTCCTCTCCCCGTCGGTAAGAGGGAAAGGGGAAGGTAGGGGCGCGCTTCGCCGGTGTACAGGAAAAAATAAAGAATTACTGACAAAATTTCAATCTTGGCACTGAGAACGTGTATAGGGAGGGCGGGGTGTGATCCCCCTCCCCGCCCCCCCCCCCCCCCCCCTCTCGTCCCTCTGTTCCCCCTTGTCCCCTGCTACCCCCCCCCCCTCCCCTCGTCCCTTGTTTGCTCGTGCAAACGCGTTCCAAAAAAATTTTCTTTTCCACTTTTCATATTCCCGCAGATATTTCCGCAGATCTTGCGCACCGTGCTCGAGCACGACCCTGCGGCGGATGAATGGGCGGTGGTCAATGTGCTAGGAGGACAAAAGCCTCACTACCCCCGACGGCGTCCTGTCAGTGTCATCGCTCGGCCACCGTGCGCAAGGTCGGAGAAATATGAAGAGTGGAAAAAAAGGGAACGGACGGGGGGAAAAAGGGGGCGGGATGTGCTGTCCCCCCCGTCCTCCCTCACTGTCTGAGAATCGGGAGCGGGAGCGGGAGGGCAGGGGCGCGCTAAAAAAATGTACAAAAAAAATTAAAATCCAGGACAAAGATGTAATCTTGGCACCGAAGACTAAGAGAGGAAGGGGCCGGGGGGGGGGTGGGATTAGTGGAGGCGTTGCATGTATTTATTTTGTTCGTAGCTCTGCGCCATCCACCCTTCCCCCTTCCCCTCCCCTGCTCTTTGAGCCCCCCGAACTCAGGGGGGGGAGGGGCGCCAAGAGAGTGCGAAAAAGAATACGCTGAATTAAAGCTCGAAGGTCTTACACTTAGGGGCACCGTGCTCCAGCACGACCCTGCGGCGGATGGATGGGCGGGGGTCAATGTGCTAGGAGGAAAAAAGTCTCGCTACCCCGATGACGACGACGGCGTCCTGTCCGTGCCATGGTTCGGCCACCGTACGCCAGGTCAGGAAAATATGATGAATGGAAAGAATTTTTTTTTGCCTGACAACAAAGGGAACAGACGGGGGAAGGGAAAAGAAAGGGAGAGAGCAAAGAAAAGGGCAAGAGGGTTGCATCCCCCCTGGCCCTCCAGGCACACACGCAAAAAAAGGGGGAGACTATTTTAAGGCTTGAAGCTAGTTACACAGGCGCGAACGTCGTGGCCTGGTGCAAGGGGGAACTATGCGCTGCGGTGACCGACGCGATGAAAAGCCTAGCCCCCGAAGTTGCGCAACAGCAGGCCACCGTTGAACGCTTAGAACAAGAGTTAGCTTATCATGTGTCTTGGCGTCCGGGCAGAAGAAGATACAAACGCGCGATTCATGATGGTATCACTAGAGAACTTTGTTCCGAACTGGCAAAAGAGCGAACAGCACTGGCGGAGCTAAAAGGGAGGGAGTTCGAGGTTACGTTCAAGGTGCGGAAGCGGGCCAGGGTTGGTGTGGAGCTATCAACGGTTGCCAGCCAGGCCCCCGAGACCGTTCAAAAATATAACGAACACGCGGAGGACGCTGGCTCGCACGAGCCGGATTCTGCCCCGGACTCTGAAATGAATTCTAGATTAGCAAAAGAGCTTATTGAAACCATTCCGGATTGGATTGAAATCTAGGAAAGCAAACCGCCCAGAGACCAGCAGGCAGCTGGGAGAGAGAAAGGGCAGCACGCGGCACATCCCCTTCCCTCCTCTGAGCCCCCTGAGCCCGGGGGCTCAAGGAGCAGGGAAAGGGGGAGCGGGAGGGAGGGGAGGGGGGTAAGGGCGCCAAGAGAGTGCGAAAAAGAATGCGCTGAATTAAAGCTCGACGGTCGTACACTCGGGCACTGAAAATTAAGAGCAGAGCACCGTGCTCTAGCGACCTGCCGCGAATGGATGGGCGGTGGTCAATGTGTCAGGAGGACAAGGACCTCACTACCCCGAAAGAGTCCTGTCCGTGCCATGGCTCGACCGCCGTGCGCAAGGTCAGAAAAATATGAAAAGATCTGCGGGAATTTTTTTTGTCCGACAACAAAGGGAACAGACGGGGGAAGGGGAGAAGGGGGGGAGGAAGAGAAAGGGGAGGAACAAGAGGGGGGGGATGTGCTTTTCCCCCGCCCCCCGACTGTCTGAGAATCGGGAGGGCAGGGGCGCGCCAAGAAAGTGCAAGAAAAGTCCACGCTGAATTAAAACTCGACAAAGTCTTACACTTGACACTTGCAACGGCACCCTCGGGTTGCCACAGCAATCCGGCCCACTCGACGGTCGTACACTTGAGCACTGAAAACTAGGAGCAGGGCACCGTGCTCCAGCACGACCCTGCGGCGAATGGTACTGCCCCCGTGCGCAAGATCCGCGGGAATATGAAAAAAGAAAAAGAAATTGCCCGACAACAAGAAAAACAGACGGGGAGGGGGAAAAGAAAGGGGAAGGAGGGAGAAAGAGGAAGGGGGGAAGAAGGGGGCGGGGTGTGTTCCCTCTCGTCCCTTCTGTTCCCCCTGTCCACTGCTATCTTTCCCCTCTTATCGTCCCTCCTCAGAGCGCGTGCAAACGCGATCCAAAAAAATTTCTTTTCCACTTTTCATATTTCCGCAGATATTTCCGTAGATCTTGCAGAAGGAAGAGGCGGGGGCGCGCTAAGAACGTACAAAAAAAATTTACAAGAAATACCTGACAAAGTTTTAATATTGGCACTGAGAACAGGGAGCGGGAGAGGAACAGGGCAGGGGCCGCGCCAAGAAAACGTAATGTACGCTGAATTAAAGTTCGACGGTCTTGCACTTAACGTTGAGAACTAAGAAAGGGAGAGGGAAAGAGAAAGGGTAGGGGCGCTAAGAATTTACAAAAAAATTAATAAAATTTTTTTTGACAAAGCTTTAATCTTGGCATCTCTCTCTCTACAACCTTTCTTGCTGTCGGCGATTTCTTTTTTTTGCTGTATCTATTTTTGTACGCATTTTCCAATAAAGATTACTTCCCACTTGTCCATATTGACACGGCCCGGCCCCGCCGACTTTTACTAAAGAACAAAAGTACAGAATGTTAGTTGTTTACATCTTGCGCACTGTGCTCCAGCGCAGCTCTGAGGCGGATGAACGGGCGGTGGTCAATGTAGCAGGTGGACAAGGGGCTCACAATCCCGACGGCGTCCTGTCCATGCCATGGCTCGGCCACCGTGCGCAAGGTCAGGAAAATATGAAAAATATGAAAAGATCTGCGGAAATCTTTTTTGCCCGACAACCAAAGAAACAAACAGGGGGGAATGAAAGGGGGGAAGAAGGGGCAGGGGAATGCTCCCCCCCGCCCCCCTCCCTTCCCTCTGTTCCCGTCGTCCCCTGCTACCCCCCCCCCCCCCTCGTCCCTTGTTTGCGCGTACAAACGCATCCCAAAAAAAAAATTTCTTTCCACTTTTCATATTTCCGCAGATATTTCCGCAGATCTTGCGCACTGTGCTCCAGCGCAGCCCTGCGGCGGATGGACGGGCGGTTGTCAATGTAGCAGGTGGACAAGGGCCTCACAATCCCGACGGCGTCCTGTCCGTGCCATGGCTCGGCCACCGTGCGCAAGGTCAGAAAAATATGAAAAATATGAAAAGATCTGCGGAATTTTTTTTTTGCCCGACAACCAAAGAAACAAACGGGGGGAAATGAAAGGGGGGGGGGAGGGAGGGAGAGGAGAAAGAGGAAGGGGGGAAGAAGGGGGAGGAGAGTGCTCCCCTTTGCTCCCCTCCCTCCCCTCTGTTCCCGTCGTCCCCTGCTATTCCCTCCTTTGTTTGCGTGTGCAAACCCATCCCCAAAAAATTTTTTTTCCACTTTTCATATTTCCGCAGATATTTCCGCAGATCTTGCAGAGGGAAGAGGCAGGGGCGCGCCAAGAAAACGTAATTTACGCTGAATTAAAGCTCGACAAGGCATTGCACTTGACACTTGCAACGGCACTCTCAGGCTGCCGCAGCATCCGGCCCACTCGACGGTCCTACACTTGAGCACTGAAAACTAGTAGCGCAGGACCGTGCTCCAGCACGACCCTGCGCGAATGGATGGGCGGTGGTCAATGTGCTAGGAGGACAAGAGCCCCACTACCCCGGCTGCGTCCTGTCCGTGCCATAGCTCGGCCACTGTGCACAGGGTCAGAAAAATATGCACAGAGGGGAGGCCGACCTGTGGAGGCGTTGCATGTATTTATTTCTTTTGCAGCTTCTGCGCCCTTCCCCTCCCCCTCCCTCCTGCTCCTTGAGCCTCCGGAACGGCCGCAGCTAAATTTGGCGCCAAATTGTGCCGTCCGGAGGTAGGGTGCGTGATACGGTCCAGCCGGGCAGTACGTCTTAGCTTTCCCGGGGAAACGGCCGTAAGCGCAAATTTGGCGCCAAAATCTACTTGCGCAAAAAGAAAATCCCACACAGACGCTCGGCTGGGCCGCCGTGAGGAAGACGTCCTCCCCCTCCCTCTCACTCTCGTCGCCCCTCTCACCTTCGTCGCCCCTCTCACCTTTGTCGCCCCTCTCACCTTTGTCGCCCCTCTCACCTTTGTCGCCCCGCTCCCCTTTGCTCTGCACCTCCCTGCCTCTAGGGAAGTTGAGAGGGCCGAAAAACATTTTCGTGTGAGTAAAAGGCCCGCGGGTTTCTCCCCCGCGGGAAAGCGTCCGATTTCTCTGCTAGCCTCCGGAACGGCCGCAGCTAAATTTGGCGCCAAATTGTGCCGTCCGGAGGTAGGGTGCGTGATACGGTCCAGCCGGGCAGTACGTCTTAGCTTTCCCGGGGAAACGGCCGTAAGCGCCAATTTGGCGCCAAAATCTACTTGCGCAAAAAGAAAATCCCACACAGACGCTCGGCTGGGCCGCCGTGAGGAAGACGTCCCCCCCCTCCCTCTCACTCTCGTCGCCCCTCTCACTCTCGTCGCCCCTCTCACTTTCGTCTCCCCTCTCACCTTCGTCGCCCCTCTCACCTTTGTCATCTGCTTATTCCTCCCCCCCTCCTTTTGTCCCTCCTCAGAGCGCGTGCAAACGCGTTCCAAAAAAAATTGTTGCTTTCCATTTTTCATATTCCCGCAGATATTTCCGCATATCCTTGCATAGGGGAGAGGCAGGGAAGGAGGAGCAGGGGCGCGCTTCGCCGGTGTACAAGAAAAATTTAATAAAAAGTTTTACTGACAAGATTTCAATCTTGGCACTGAGAATAGGGAGAGGGAGAGGGAAAGGGCGGAGGCCGCGCCAGGAAAACGTAATTTACGCTGAATTAAAGCTCGACAGTCTTACACTCTGGCACTGAAAACTAGGAGCAAAGCACCGTGCTCCAGCACGACCTGCGGCGAATGGATGGGCGGTGGTCAATGTGCCAGGAGGACAAGAGCCCCTTCACTTACCCCGACGGCTTCCTGTCCGTGCCATAGCGCAGCCACCGTGCGCAAGGTCAGAGAAATATGAAAGGAGGGTAGGGGCGCGCTTCGCCGGTGTACAAGAAGAAACCACGCGAGAAAAAATTACTGAAAGAAAAAATTTTAATCTTGGTACTGAGAACGTGTACAGGTAACAGGGAGGGGCGGGGTGTGCTTCCCCTCGTCCTCCCTCTCGTCCCTCTGTTTCCCTTGTCCCCTGCTATCCCCCCCTCCTCTTGTCCCTCCTCAGAGCGCGTGCAAACGCGTTCTAAAAATTTTTTTTTTCCACTTTTCATTTTGTTCCTATTTCCGCAGATCTTGCAGAGGGAGGGGGGGGCGCCTTGAGCCCCCCTGGGCTCAGAGGAGGGGAGAGGGGAGGGGGCGCTAAGAATGTACGAATTTACGCTGAATTAAAGCTCGACTGTCTTATACTTGGGGCACTGAAAGCTATGAGCGGAGCACCGTGCACCAGCACGACCCTGCGGCGGATGGTACTGCCCCCGTGGTCAATGTGCCAGGAGGACAGGGGCCTCACTACCCCCGAAAGTATCCTGTCCGTGCCATGGCTCGACCACCGTGCGCAAGGTCAGAAAAATATGAAAAGATCTGCGGGAATTTTTTTTGTCCGACAACAAGAAAAACAGATGGGCAGGGGAAAAATAAAGGGGGAAGGAGGGAGGAAGAGGAAGGGGGGAAGAAGGGGGCGGGGTGAGCTCCCTCTCGTCCCTCTGTTCCCCCTGTCCACTGCTATCTTTCCCCTCCCATCGTCCCTCCTCAGAGCGCGTGCAAACGCGTTCCAAAAAAAAATTCTTTTCCACTTTTCATATTCCCGCAGATATTTCCGCAGATCTTGCAGAGGGAAGAGGCAGGGGCGCGCTTCGCCGGTGTACAAAAAAAATTAAAAAGAAATCCCTGACAAAGTTTTATATTGGCACTGAGAACAGGGAGCGGGAGAGGGACAGGGCAGGGGCCGCGCCAAAAAAACGTAATGTACGCTGAATTACAGTTCGACGGTCGTACACTCGGGCACTGAAAACTAAGAGCAGAGCACCGTGCTCCAGCACGACCTGCGGCGAATGGTACTGCCCCCGTGGTCATGTGTGCCAGGAGGACAAGAGCCCCTCGCTTACCCCGACGGCTTCTTGTCAGTGTCATAGCTCGGCCACCGTGCGCAATGTCAGAAAAATATGAAAGGAGGGAAGGGGGGGGAGAGTATGAATTGTCTAGTCCCTCGTCTGAGGATCGGGAGCTAGAGGGAAGGGGAGGGTAGGGGCGCGCTTCGCCGGTGTACAAGAAAAATCACGCGAAAAGAAATTACTAAAAGAAAAAATTTTAATCTTGGCACTGAGAACGTGTACAGGGAGGGGCGCGTGTGCTCTCCATCCCCGTCCCCTCTCTCGTCCCTCTGTTCCCCCTTGTCCCCCTGCTATCCCCCCCCCCCCCCTCCTCTCGTCCCTCCTCAGAGCGCGTGCAGACGCGTTCCGAAGAAAACTTTCTTTTCCACTTTTCATATTCCTGCAGATATTTCCGCAGATCTTGCGCACTGTGCTCGAGCACGACCCTGACAACCAAAGAAACAGACGAGCAAGGGGGGAGAGCAGCAGCCCCCGCCCTACTGTCGCACCTGCCGCAGCACCGTTAACGCAAGAGAGGGGGAGGGAGACGCCTCCTTCTCTGTCCGTGTACTAGTTAGCTACTTGGCTAGCCCCGGAGCCGGTAGGTTGGAACTACGAGAGGGAGAGGCAAGAGGCAGGGAAGGGAAAAGCACGATCTGTGCTTGCCCATCATCTGAGAACGGAGAGTGGGAGAGGGAAGGAGCAGGGGAGGGAAAGATCACGGATTGTCTTAGCCCCCTCCCCCGTCTGAAAATTTTGACAGGGAGATATAAGGGGGGGGGCGCTCGGCATGGGGGAAGGGGCTTAGTGGAGGCGTTTCATGTATTTATTTTTTTTGTAGCTTCTGCGCCCTTCCCCTCCCCCTTTCCCTGCTCCTTGAGCCCCCTGGGCTCAGGGGAGAAGGGGAGGGTGGCAGAAAGGATTTTTGCATAGAGAGGGGGGGGAGCGCCAAAGGGGGAAACAACCCCCCCCCTGCAAACGGGACCAGACAAATGAAGGGGGGGGGGGGGCGCTCCGGCATGGGCTCAGTAGGCATCTTCTTAGTTTTGTTTCAGTTCTGCTCTCTGCTCTTTGAGCCGCCCGGGCTCAGGGGGAGTGGAGGAGAGGGAAGGGGAGGCACAAGACAAATTTAAGGAGAGAGAGGAGGGGGGGGGGGGGGCGCGCGTTAGGGTGGCTGCGGCGGATGGATGGGCGGTGGTCAATGTGCTAGGAAGACAAAGGCCCCGGCCGGCCCGACGGCGTCCTGTCCGTGCCATGGCTCTGCCACCGTGCGCAAGGTCAGAAAAATATGAAAAGGGGGCGGGAGCGGGAGAAGGGAGGGCAGGGGCGCGCTTCGTCGGTGTACAACAAAATAAAAAATCCCTGACAAAGTCTTAATCTTGGCACTGAGAACCAATAGAGAAAGAGGAAAAGGGAAAGGACAAGGTGACTGGGGCGCCAAGAAAGTGCAAGAAAAGTTACGCTGAATTAAAACTCGACAAAGTCTTACACTTGACACTGAGAATTAGGAGATGGAGAGAATTTACGCTGAATTAAAGCTCGACAAGGCATTGCACTTGACATTTGCAACGGCACCCTCGGGCTGCCGCAGCATCCGGCCCACGTCATGTTGCTGCAGTAGCCTATGTCAGAACCCTGGCCGGCACCGTCTGTGCTCTGCTCGCTTGCCAAGAGAGTGCGAAAAAGAATGCGCTGAATTAAAGCTCGACGGTCTTACATTGGGGCACTGAAAACCAGGAGCAGGGCACAGTGCTCCAGCACGACCCTGCGGCGAATGAATGGGCGGTGGTCATTGTGCCAGGAGGACAAGTGCCTCACTACCCCCAACAGCGTCCTGTCCGTGCCATGGCTCGACCACCGTGCGCAAGGTCAGAAAAATATAAAACGAGGAAATGAATTTTTTTTTGCCCGACAACAAAGGGAACAGACGGGGGGAAGGGAAGAAGGGGGGGGGGGGAGGAAAAGAAAGGGGGAGAAGAAGGGGGATGTGCTTCTACCCGCCCCTTTCTGACTGTCTGAGAATCGGGAGGGCAGGGGCGCGCTTTGCCGGTGTACAAAAATCAGCGCAAAAAAATCCGTGACAAATTTGTAATCTTGGCACTGAAAACTAAGAGGAGAAGGGGCCGGGGAGGATTTAATCTATCTGTACCCCCCGTCAGTAAGAGGGAAAGGGGAAAGGCGCCCGGCATAGGGGGGGGGGGGGGGGTTAGTGGAGGCGTTGCATGTATTTATTTTGTTTGTAGCTTCTGCGCCATTCTTAGCGCGCCCTTCCCCTCCCTTGCTCCTTGAGCCCCCGGGCTCAGGAGGGGGGATGGAGTAGAGGGGAGAGAAGAAGATGCAGGGGAGGGGGAGAGAGCACGAATTGTCTAGTCCCCCCCTTTCCCTTCTCTTCCCCTTGTCCCCCGCCATCCCTCCCCCTCTCGTCCTTTGTTTGCGCGTGCAGAGGGAAGAGGCAGGGAAGGAGGAAGCACGAATTGTCTTAGTCCGCTGTCTGAGAATCGGGAGCGGGAGCGGGAGATGGAAGGCAGGGGCGCGCTAAGAATGTACAAGAGGGAGAGGGGAGGGGAAGGGACAGGGAGAGTGGGGCGCCAAGAAAGTGCAAGAAAAGTCCACGCTGAATTAAAACTCGACAAAGCCTTACACTTGACACTTGCAACGGCACCCTCAGGTTGCCACAGCATCCGGCCCACTCGACGGTCGTACACTTGAGCACTGAAAACTAGGAGCGGAGCACCGTGCCCCAGCACGACCCTGCGGCGAATGGTACTGCCCCAGTGGTCATGTGTGCTAGGAGGACAAGAGCCTCACAACCCCGACGGTGTCCTGTCCGTGCCATGACTCGGCCACCTTGCGCAAGGTCAGAAAATATATGAAAAATATGAAAAGATCTGCGGAAATTTTTGTCTGACAACCAAAGAAACAGACGAGCAAGGGGAGGGGGCGGAGAAGGGCAAGGGGGGGGGGGGGGAGATCAGCAGCCCCCGCCCTACTGCCGCACCTGCCGCAGCACCGTTAACGCAAGAGAGGGGGAGGGAGACGCCTCCTTCTCTGTCCGTGTACTAGTTAGCTACTTGGCTAGCCCCGGAGCCGGTAGGTTGGAACTAGGAGAGGGAAAGAGAAAGGACAGGGGGGGGCGCTAAGAATTTACAAAAAAAATTAATAAATTTTTTTTTGACAAAGCTTTAATCTTGGCATCTCTCTCTACAACCTTTCTTGCTGTCGGCGATTTCTTTTTTTTGCCGTATCTATTTTTGTACGCATTTTCCAATAAAGATTACTTCCCACTTGTCCATATTGACACGGTCCGGCCCCGCCGACTTTTACTAAAGAAAAAAATTACAGAATGTTAATTTTTTACATCTTGCGCACCGTGCTCCAGCGCAGCCCTGCGGCGGATGGATGGGCGGTGGTAAATGTAGCAGGTGGACAAGGGCCTCACAATCCCGACGGCGTCCTGTCCGTGCCATGGCTCAGCTACCGTGCGCAAGGTCAGAAAAATATGCAAAATATGAAAAGATCTGCGGAAAATTTTTTTTGCCCGACAACCAAAGGAACAAACGGGAGGAAATGAAAGGGGGGGGACGACGGGAACAGAGGGAAGGGAGGGGGGCGGGGGAATCACTCCCCTCCCCCTCCCTCCTCAGAGCGGGGGCCAAAAATAAGTAAACTTTTTTTTGGAGCCCACCGATGGGCGCCCCCCCCCCCTTTCTTTCTTCCCTCCCTCTGAGCCCCCTGAGCCCGGGGGGCTCAAGGAGCAGGGGAAGGGGAAATCGGGAGCGGGAGGGGGGAGTAGGGGCGCCAATAGAGTGCGAAAAAGAATGCACTGAATTAAAGCTCGACGGTCTTACATTGGGGTACTGAAAACTAGGAGCAGGGCACCGTGCGCAAGGTCAGAAAAATATGAAAAGGGGGCGGGGGCGGGAGAAGGGAGGGCAGGGGCGCGCTAGGAAATGTACAAAAAAAAAAAAGAAAATCCCTGACAAAGTCTTAATCTTGGCACCGAACCAAGAGGGAAAGAGGGAAAGGGAAAGGACAGGGTGACTGGGGCGCCAAGAAAGTGCAAGAAAAGTCCACGCTGAATTAAAACGCAACGGCACCCTCAGGCTGCAGCGGCATCCGGCCCACTTGACGGTCTTACACTTGGGGCACTGAAAACTAGGAGCAGATCACCGTGCCCCCAGCAGGACACTGTGGAGGATGGATGTGCGGTGGTCAATGTGCCAGGACAAAGGCCTCACTACCCCGACGGCGTCCTGTCCGTGCCATAGCTCGACCACCGTGCGCAAGGTCACGTTCAAGGTGCGGAAGCGGGCCAGGGTTGGTGTGGAGCTATCAACGGTTGCCAGCCAGGCCCCCGAGACCGTTCCAAAATATAACGAACACGCGGAGGACGCTGGCTCGCACGAGCCGGATTCTGCCCCGGGCTCTGAAATGAATTCTAAATTAGCAAAAGAGCTTATTGAAACCATTCCGGATTGGATTGAAATCTAGGAAAGCAACCCCCCCCCCCCCCCCCCCAGAGACCGGCAGGCAGCTGGGAGAGAGAAAGGGCAGCACGCGGCACATCCTCTTCCCTCCTCAGAGCGGGGAACAAAAATAAGTAAACTTTTTTTGGAGCCTACTGATGGGGGGGGGGCGCCCCCCCCTACCCCTTCCTTTCTTCCTTCCCTCTGAGCCCCCTGAGCCCGGGGGGCTCAAGGAGCAGGGGAATCGGGAGCGGGGAGGGAAGGTGGAGGGTAGGGGCGCCAAGAGTACAACTTTGTCCTGGATTTTTTTTAATTCTTTTTTGTACATTCTTTAGCGCGCCCCTGCCCCCCTCTCCCGCTCCCGATTCTCAGGCACTGAGAACAGAAAGCGAGAGAGGAAAAGGGCAGGGGCCGCGCCAAGAAAACGTAATTTACGCTGAATTAAAGCTCGACGGTCGTACACTCGGGCACTGAAAACTAAGAGCAGAGCACCGTGCTCCAGCACGACCTGCGACGAATGGATGGGAGGAACAAGGGGCGGGATGTGCTTTCCCCCGCCCCCGACTGTCTGAGAATCGGGAGGGCAGGGGCGCGCTTTGCCGGTGTACAAAAAAAATTTAAAAAAATCCGTGACAAAGTTGTAATCTTGGCACTGAAAACTAAGAGGGGTCGGGGAGGATTAATCTATCTTTCCCCCCCCCCCCCCCAACAGTACAAGGGAAGGGAAAAAGGCGCCCGGTATAGGGGGGGGGGGGGAGGGTTAATGGAGGCGTTGCATGTATTTATTTTGTTTGTAGCTTCTGCGCCATTCACCCTCCCCTCTTCTTCTCCCTTGCTCTTTGCTCTCCCCGGGCTCGGGAAGGGAAGAGCACGAATTGTCTTAGTCCCCCGTTTAAGAACAGGGAGTGGGAGAGGGTAGGGGCAGGGGGGAGTGGGGCGCCAAGAAAGTGCAAGAAAAGTCCACGCTGCATTAAAACTCGACAAAGTCTTACACTTGACACTTGCAACGGCACCCTCAGGTTGCCACAGCATCCGTCCCACTCGACAACCGTACACTTGAGCACTGAAAACTAGGAGCAGAGCATGGTGCCCCAGCACGACCCTGCGGCTAATAGTACTGCCCCCGTACGCAAGACCTGCGGAAATATGAAAAAAGGAAGAAAAATCGCCCGACAACAAGAAAAACAGACGGGGAGGAGAAAAGGAAAGGGGGAAGGAAGGAGGAAGAAGAAGGGGGGAAGAAGGGGGCGGGGTGTGCTCCCTCTCGTCCCTCTGTTCCCCCTGTCCACTGCTATCTTTCCTCTTTTATCGTCTCATGTTTGCGCGTGCAAACGCGTTTTAAAAAAGATTTTTTTTCCACTTTTCATATTTCCGCAGATATTTCCGTAGATCTTGCAGAGGGAAGAGGCGGGGGCGCGCTAAGAACGTACAAAATCACGCGAAAAAAGAAATCCCTTACAAAGTTTTAATATTGGCACTAAGAACAGGGAGCGGTCCTGTACCATGGAGCCCGATGGTGCCGAGGAGCACGTATTTCAAGCCACCTTAGGCGCGAAGGTGGCCTGGTGCCAGGAGAAACTATGCGCTGTGGTGACCGATACGCTGGCAAGCTTGGCCTCCGAAGTTACGCAACAGCAAGCCGCCATTGAAGAGTTAGAACGTGAGTTAGCGGCTAAAGAGGCTTGGCGCCCGGGCAAGAGAGGATACAAACGCCTCACTACCCCGACGGCATCCTGAGAATCGGGAGGGCAGGGGCGCGCTTTGCCGGTGTACAAAAATCAGCGCAAAAAAATCCGTGACAAATTTGTACTCTTGGCACTGAAAATTAAGAGGAGAAGGGGCCGGGGAGGATTTAATCTATCTCTACCCCCCCGTCAGTAAGAGGGAAAGGGGAAAGGCGCCCGGCATAGGGGGGGGTTAGTGGAGGCGTTGCATGTATTTATTTTGTTTGTAGCTTCTGCGCCATTCACCCTTCTTCTTTCCCCTCCCCTGCTCCTTGGGCCCCCTGGGCTCAGGGGAGAGGGGAAGAGGAAAGGGGGCGCCAAGAAAATGTAAGAAAAGTCCATGCTGAAATTAAAATTCGACAAGGCATTACACTTGACACTTGCAACGGCATCCGGCCCATGTCATGTTGCTGCGGTAGCTTATGTTAGAACCCTGGCCGGCACCGTCTGTGCTCTGTTCGCGTGCCAAGAGAGTGCGAAAAAGAATACGCTTGAATTAAAGCTCGACGGTCTTACATTTGGGGGCACTGGGAACTAGGAGCGGAGCACCGTGCTCCAGTACGACCCTGTGGCGGATGGATGGGCGGTGGTCAATGTGCCAGGACAAGAGCCCCGGCCGGCCCCGACGGCGTCTTGTCCACGCCATGGCTCGGCCGCCGTGCGCAATATCAGAAAAATATGAAAAAAGGAAAGAAAATTGCCCAACAACAAAGGGAGCAGACGGAGGGAAAGAAGGGGAGAGGAAGGGGAAGGGGGGGAAAAAGGGGGCGCGCTAAGAAATGTACAAAAAATTAAAAAAAATCCCTGACAAAGTTTTAATCTTGGCACTGACAACCAAGAGAGGGAGAGGGAAAGGGAAGGGACAGGGGGAGTGGGCGCCAAGAAAGCGCAAGAAAAGTCCACGCTGAATTAAAACTCGACAAAGTCTTACACTTGACACTTGCCACGGCACCCTCAGGCTGTTGCAGCATCCGGCCCACCCGACGGTCTTACACTTGGGGCACTGAAAACTAGGAGCAGATCACCGTGCTCCGGCTCGACACTGCGGAGGATGGATGCGCGATGGTCAATGTGCCAAAACAAAAGCCTCACAATCCCGAAGGCGTCCTGTACGTGCCATAGCTCGGCCATCATCGTGCGCAAGGTCAGAATAATATGAAAAAAGGAAAAATTTTCTTTTGGTCTGACAACAAAGGAAACAGACGGGGGGGATGAGGAATGGGGGAAAGAAAGGGGCGGGATGTGCATTCCCCCCGCTCCCCCCTCATCCTTCTGTTCCCTTTGTCCCCTGCTATCCCCCCCCCTCGTCCCTTGTTTGCGCGTGCAAACGCGTTCCGAATTCTTTTCTTCCACTTTTCATATTTCCGCAGATATTTCCGCAGATCTTGCGCACCGTGCTCCGGCACGACCCTGCGGCAGATGGATGAGCAATGGTTAATGTGCCAGGAGGACAAGAGTTTCACTACCCCGACGGCGTCCTGTCCGTGCCATGGCCTGGCCAACGTGCGCAAGGTCAGAAGAATATGAAAAAAGGAAAACAAATTTGGCCCGACGACAAAGGGAACAGACGGGGGGAGAAAGAAAGGGGGAGGGAGGAAAAGGAACGGAGGACGAAGGGGGCGGGATGTGCTTCCTCCCGTTTCCCCTCTCGTCCCTCTGTTCCCCCTTGTCCCCTGCTACCCCCCCCCCCTCGTCCCTTGTTTGCGCATACAAACGCGTTCCAAAAAGAAATTTTCTTCTCCACTGTTCATATTTTCCTTATTTCCGCAAATATTGCGCACCGTGCTCCAGCACGACTCTGCGGCGGATGGATGCGCGGTGGTCAATGTGCTAGTAGGACAAAAGCCTCACTACCCCCGACGGCGTCCTGTCCGTGCCATGGCTTGGCCACAGTGCGCAAGGTCAGAAAAATATGAAAAGAGGAAAAGAAATTTGCCCAACAACAAAGGGAACAGACGGGGAAGGGAGGGATGGAAAGGGGGAGGGAGGAAAAGGAAGGGGGGAAGAAGGGGGAAAAAGGGAGGAAGAGGAAGGGGGGCGGGGGAGAAGGGGGCGGGGTGTGCATCACCCCCCGTCACTGTCGGAGAATCGGGGGTAGGAGCGGGAGAAGGGAGGGCAGGGGCGCCAAGAAAGTGCAAGAAAAGTCCACGCTGAAATAGCACTGAAAACTTGGAGCGGATCACCGTGCCCCCAGCACGACCCTGCGGCGGATGGATGGGCGGTGGTCAAGCGCCAGGACAAAAGCCTCACTACTCCGACGGCGTCCTGTCCGTGCCATGGCTCAGCCACCAGGCTGCTGGCCACAAAGTTCGTGTCGCTATTTGGAACCGAGGCCAATCGAATCAAGAGCATTGTAAACAAGCGTACTCCGCCTGACACCTTGGAAAATGGCAAGGCTGTTGAAGAATTCTTGTCGAATAGCTTATATATCCGAGCGCACGCGACTAAGTTTGAAAGAGAGGCCTTCAGAAAATACGAGTCTAGAGCCGAAATACGCGCAGGTCTACAGTTGTCGCCAGGTGTGTCGAACAAAGATACTAAGCAAACGCACCTTTTGACTGCTTTGGGTCAGATGATGAATAAAAAAGGCCTAGCAATCGATCTGTCAAATGATAAGAACCAGGCTTGCCCCATAGTTTTTTCATACAAAAGTGCTAGTCAACAACTTAACAGAGAAGGCGAGCTAGGCAAATTTGCAAACTATCTTGAATCATTGGCTACCCAAAGACCCGCGGTCATTCTTGCCAACAAAGTAGCAGAAACACGCGAAAAGCAAAAATAGTCCTTTTTTTTTTGCGTGTGTGTCTGCCAGTAGTCAGCTTTCGCGGCGGCTGGCCGTGCAAGGGAGGGGGAAAGCACAATCTGACCTTGCCTCCCACTTATCAGTTAAGTGTGTACGCTCAGAAATGCTTGCTAGTCGCCACAGCCCTAAACGCCGGCGCCTAGCAGAACGCAAGTGCTTAGCCTCAATCCCGCCGCGCTCGTGTTTGCTGTTCACGATGCCCGACTGCCTTTGGCCCTTGGTCAGAGCATGCTTAGGAGAGGGCCGGTTGGCTAGCCTAGTATCGGCCTGCAAGCAACTCTCAGCTCTGTGCAGGCGCCTACCACAGTTGCCGAACTAGCGCTAGTAGAAATCCCTCACATGACACACGTTGGCTGCTATCGCGCAGCTCCAGTCACTCACTCGCCTCGACCTCAACTCTTGTTGGCGGCTGACCGCAACGGGCCTCGGACATTTGCGCGCGCTTGACTGACTCCGGAGGCTCGACTTACGGTCGTGCATGCTAGCCGCCGACGCCAGCCTCAGCTTTTTGCCAAGTCTCAGCGACCTCCGCGTTCTGACGCTGGGCCACGTGGCAGCTGCGAATTTTAGGTACGTAGCGTCGCTGCCCAAGCTCCAACAACTGCTGATCGTAACTCGGGAAAATGTGACCTACGACGAGCTATTGCAAGCCTGTGCTTCTAGCGTCCTACGCGTATTGTACCGGTCCCGCCGTGGCCCACATGCTTGTTGGCATGTTACTTGGATGCAGAGATTAATAAGATTGACAGCAAGGTTCTGGCCTTGCCTGCAGAGCGTGGGCCCTGTGCTAAACTTTTACTTTACACCGAACCCCGAAGCGCCCCAACGGAAGGTTGTTGCAGTTTAAGCTGCAAGGCAAGCTCGACAGCCTAGCGCAGATTGTGGATTTTTGGTTCAAGAACTCCGTCAACTTTGGCCGCTCACTGGTCAGTGCGCTTGGAAAACCTAGGCTCGAGTTTCTTGCCCGATCAGATCAGTCAATCAATCGAAAAGGCCTTTGCACAGTACCTCCGCGCCGTGTTTGAAAGCACCATGAGCCCTGGCTCCGTAGTAGTGTCGGTTCAGAGGCTGGAACACCCCAGCCTGGAGGCGTTGTTGAGCGCCACCAGGACGCTGATGCAAGAGCAAGAGCCCGTCCGAGAAATAGTAGTTTTTCACGGGACGCGCGACATGTACGTTGAGTCTATTGTTACCAACGGGCTGGCCACGAGATTCTGCGCCCGCCAGAAACTGGGCTGGGGCGTTTATTTCTCGCCCCGGGCGCGCACGGCACACAGCTATACCGCCCCCGATCGCAATGGCTGCCACACCGTGCTCGCCTGCCGCCTGCTCGTGGGACAGTGCGTAGTTAGGCCCACCCAACATCAAGGCGCCGTATTTTTGCCTGGCAGTCGTAGCCGGACCTACCAGACCTATGTAGATGCAACAGAAAACCCCAACACCTACGTGTCCACCCAGGACCACCAAGCGATTCCTACGCATGTAATCCGCTACCGGCTCTTAGACCTGGGGCCCGAGCTCTTTTAAACCCCCGACTTTTTTTGCCAATGGGGGGGGGCCGCGTGGTTAACAGTGCTACTCGTATTATCAAGACGAATTTAATAAAAGCTCCGTAACAAAAAGAAAGAAAAAGTCTGACACTTGGCGCTGGCTTGGCCTAATTGTCTCGCGTGCCTAGAATCCCCTTGCATTGCGTGAGGTTCATTTTTTGTAGCTTCGGTAGTTTGGACAAGGTCGCCAGTGAGTCTTGAGTAAGCTCTTGACAATACGAAAGATCGATTTTTCGGAGGGTTGGTAGCCGCGTGACTAAGCCATACAGACCCGCGTCGGTGAGCGCAGAACACCTGGAGAGATCCAAGCTAGTCAGGCGAGGTAGCCTTTGCTTTTGGGGCCATCGCGACGTTTCTTCGCCCGTAAGCAACGAGCAACGCGACAGGTCAAGCTCCTCCAACTTTGGCAGACGGTTGGGCACGGCTAGGTGGGGCCAGATCGCTTCTGTAAGCTTGAAACAGCCCGACAGACTCAGGCGCCGCAGTCGAGGCAGCCGTGACGAAGATAGTGCAGCCACCCCGGCGTCTGTGATTTTGGAACAACATGTCAGGTCCAGCAGCGCGAGCTGGGGGAATTTCTGCTCAGCTAGGCGGGCCAGCACGCAATCCTCAATCCAGGGGCAATACGACAGATCTAGTTCTTGGAGCCGTGGATGGCCCGTCTGTGCAAAAAGGACCATAGCCTGGCTTTCTAGAGCGAAGCAACGCTGAAGTACTAAGCGTTCGAGTTGGGGAAGATCGCCGAGCAGACTAATCAAACCCCCGCCTGTAATGACGGGGCAGGAGGAGCAGTCTAGCGTTTGGAGTTGAGGCACCAGGCGGCCCACGTGCAAAAGGCTCTTGTTCGTGACCTTGGCGCAGCCCGCCAAGACCAGTCGCTGAAGCCGCGGGAAGCTTTCCAACAGAGCAGCCAGCATGTCGTCTGTGAGCTGAGAGGAGCCTGATAAATCCAGCTCCTCGACGCGAAGGGCTGAGATAAACGCCGAAAAAGCAGAAAGATCCGGGAGAGCCAACGACTTGCGCAGTAGAATCCTGCGGATAGGCACTCCGACCTGTGACCAAACAGGACCGTATTCCAGGAGCAACTGCCGATCCACCGCATTGCCAAGATCAAGCTCAGACAGGTCGCCGCGTCGGCTGTGGTATTCCATGAAGTCCTCCATCGTGGTGGCGCCTGCTAGCACGCCTGCAGCCGAAAAAGGCCGAGAAGGGGCCGCCGCGGGTTGGGTGCGAGCCTCTACGCAGCTGCTCTGGGCCTCTGGCTCAGAGGCCGGGGCAGGTTTGCGGGCTTTCTTGAGCTTACCAGCTCGCTGCCTTTTAGGCATTGGCTAAAAACTGCGGATTGTGACGAGAGCAACAACGTTTCCAAGCTAGAGGTGCTCGGTCGAGGGGGGGGGGTGCCCCCCCCCCCGCTTTTATGCCGGCCCGCCAGGGTGGGGGGGGGACACCCCCCCCCCCAATCCTGTGGCAATTTCTGTCCGTTGCTGCTAGCTAAGAAATCTCCCAGCGTATTTATTATTGCATCGCTGCCGGGCTTCGCTTCTTTCAATCGCGGCGGCGCATCATTAATTTTATTTGTCAAATGAGTGTAGTCATGTTCCTCAAAGCAAATCACTTCGACGTGTATTAATCCCATCGATCGTCCTCGCCGGAACTTTCCTTTCTCACCCAGAATTTCTTTTTAGTTTACAAAGAAATTTACTGATATGCAAAACAAACGTGGCGTGAGGGGGGGAGGTTTGGGGGCTTGCCCTCCCTTCCCCTGCGCCTTACCTCTCCTTCTCCCTCTGCTCGCTTTGCATTAGTTCCCTCGCAAACCGTTTCCAGTCTAGTCCAAGCTCTGTCAAAAGAACGCGAAACATCGTAGGCCAGAGAAAGTCAAGCAGGCTCTCGTTTGCATTCTTGCTGTTTTTGTTGTTGTTGCTGTTGTTGTATGCATGGGCGTAGAAGGCGCACAGAATCAAGCTCTCAAGCCCGCCCAGCTCCTCTAGTGCATCCTGGGCTGCAGCGAGGGCTTCATCCCGGTTTTCGCTCCGCCGGATGTAGTGATGAAGCTTGCAAAAGATAGAGTGCACCCTAGTAATAAGCTTGTCCCCGCTCCGCTTGGCCTCAGCTCGATCGTCGCACTTCGTGGCTGCAATAAAGTTATCCTCTGCCTCCTCGAGCAGCTTCTCCCAGCGCAGAAGGCTTGCAGTACTGAAGACACCCGAGCCAGCCACCCGAGTGCTAGCCATGTCTAGACACACAACAATAGCACACCAAACAAGAGAGATAACTGGCTAATAGCATATTGGCGTGGTCGACACTGCTTTGTCAGGTGGCGCTTGCCATTGCCTTGCATTTTCTGTGTTACGACAAGCCGCCGCTCTAGACAGGCGCACTTGTGTGGGAAGGGGGGGGGGGGCACCCCCCCCCCTCCTTCGGCCACAGAAAGGGGGGGGGGTGCCCTCCCCCTCCGGCTCTTTTTTTCTAATGGGAAGAGAGACCCAGCCCGCTGGCGCGGGCTGGAGGGGAGAGCGCCGCCTTCTAGTACTCAGTGCCAAGTGTAAGACCATGTCGGGGATTTGCCAGGAGAAGGCGCTTCTACTCCCCACCCAGCCCCAACCGAGAGCAAGACACCTAGGCCTCATGTTGCCCAGCACGAGCGACTTGCGTCCGTCACAAAAGATCGTGTCCGCTGGCGCCTAGTTAGCAAGCATGGTTTTCATAGCCGCCGGTGCTTTCAACAGCCTGTCGACAAACGCGATCCAATGGTTCGGGGCACTGTCCATGGCTCGCCCGTTTCCGTTCGAGAGCGCCGAGGATTCCTCCTTGATATTGAGGCAGCCGTAGACTTCGGGCGCCAGCCCCTGTTTTTGGAGTTGGTCTTGTAGTTGTAAGCTGTTGATCAAGTCTGCGACCAACGGCGCCGCCTCGCCTTTGGTCTGCAGTTTCGCCCCAGGCCGTACAGGCTGGCTAGGTCTTGCTGGGCGATAACCAGGCAGCGAATGTTTGCGCGGGGGCCTTTACACAATGGAGACAACATGTCTTCCATCCTTTGCTGAGTGCACTTTCCTCTTAGCCCCTCCCCCGCTTCCTCTCCCGCGCGGGAAACGGATGGTAGGGTAAGAAAGAAAGAAAGGGAGGAGGGGAGAGGGGTGCGCCAACAAAGAAATTAAAGAACTTTAATTTCTGTTTCAATCATACTATTAGAAGCCCAGACAAAAAAAGGTCCTTCTTCTTCCTCGCCAGAAGGAAGAAGACATTGAATGCCCCAAAAATGTCGTCCCACTGTATTAAATGGAGAGTTTACTAAGTGAAAGCTTTTAATGTTTCTTATTAATAAACTCACCCGCCCTCTCTCTTCCTCGTTCGCTGTTCCTTTTTAGCTTTGCGATCTACGCACGAGCCGAGACTTTTCGCCTGCTTTGTCGTCCAGCGAGATCTTTCTTACTCGCGCCTACACACGCACACCATGAACATAAAGCATGAAAGGGGGGTGTCAGAAAATCGGCACAGAAAACGATACTAAGCTTCAGATACAAATGAATATGAGCAAATAAGACTTACATTAGTTTATCCTTTGGGTGGCTGGTTCTTACTTATTTGTGTCTGAAGTGTATTCCTTCGTACGAATGGTTTCCAGCCGAGGTTTCTTGCAAGGACCCTGCGCCCGTCGCTCCTCCCTTGCTCTTTTTTCTGCTTTTCTGTACTTCTTTTTCAGGACACCCCAATTCTTGATGCCGGCGACCCTGCAGACTTGCCTGCGTTCCGCTTTCAACATTTGCTTGGTTGCACGTTTGATCTTTTTTTCGTCCTCATTTGCCACTGTCAAAGCCACGAGCTTTTTTTGCCATTCACCCACAGTGAGGCTCTCGCCTGGCTCTGGCTCCGAACCGGACTCCGTAGTGCCGATCAGCCATTGGTCAAACTCGGCTTTCGGTACGATCCGCATATTTACAATTCCGTATGACTTACCACGCCCCGCGTCTTTGTGATCTTTGTCACCGCAATTCACATGCCAGCACAAACACTCTCGACAGACTCCCGTGAGGTCGCACTCGTGCCCTAGCTGTGACTTGCTGCGCGGGCAAAAGCTGCAATAGTTAACGCGCCCATCCTTCTTGTACACCCCCCTACCGGCACCTAGGGCCGTGCGCGGCGGAAACACTTTGAAACCATTTTGGCGCAGTGCGCTGTCGGGGATGTTTTCTGCTTTTACACTAGATTGTTTCATCTCCTTTAAGTACCCCTCGTACGCAGAAATAAAATCTGCCCACGGCGTAAGCCGTCCTTGGTCAAAAATCACTCCGTGCTCCTTTGACCCCTCGTGTAGGAACCGCGCCAGTACGTTCATGCGGGATTCAACGTATTTCTGGTTTTGTCGAAGCTCTTCAGGTGCTATGTCCCGCCAGAAATCAGCACCCGGCTTCTCCTGTGCAGTCTTGCGGTAGCGCGCGATGCAACGGAGCAAGATGTAGGGCAGCTCATCTTTGGCAACACACTCCCTGAGGTATGTGGTCAGGAGTCTGGAACCAAAGGAACAGATCGGATTGAAATCTTGTGGAGGTGAACCTCCCCAGAGATTCCTACAGCTGGAAGGGAGAAAGGGCAGCACGCGGCACATCCCCCTCCCTCCTCAGAGGCCCCGATCGAAGCAAAGCAACCAAAACCCGACCTAACGTCAGGGTTTTGGTGCGAGTTTTTTTTTATGACATAAACAAAACTAGTGCAAGTCTTGCCGACCCAACGCCAGCAGTCTCAAGAGGATGTTACGACTGGCGTTCATGTCGCGCCCGTGCTGGAGAGCACACCACTGGCAGCTGTATTGGCGGCTTTGATGTCCCTCCACAGCGCCCCACATTGCGTGCACGCCTGCGTGGTGAACTCCTCGTTGCAGATCAGCACCTTGCATTTACCTATATACTCTCGTTGCAGGCTGAGCAAGCGCTTACGGAAATCTGCGTGTCGCCAGGCAAGCAGCTTGCGCTTCGTTTCCCGTGAGATCGCTTTGCCCTTCACCATGCCCGACGCTCCGAACCAAGGTAGTACGACGTAGTCGTGGTTATCGAGCAGCCATCTAGCGGCTTTCTTGTGCACGTCCTGAACCATGTTGTACACTTTATCGCGCACTCGAGTAATAGCGCGCCGTAGGCGCCAGCGGTTCCGCTTCTTGCTGCTGTCCTTAGCCAGTAGCGCGACCTTGCTTAGCAGATTGTCGATGTGTTTATGCAGACGGTACACGCGTGCGATGGATCCGCGGCCCCATTCGGTTATCGCGCCCGAGTCCGCGTGGTACATGGTCAGAAAACTCCTCACGCCCGGGTCTATGCTCACTACACGCTTGGAGTTAGGCTCTGCGAAATCGCGCTGGCGCTGCTCTATCTCTACTGGTACATGTAAGTACCATCTACCCAAGGGATCGACCCGCAGGCGCACGTCGTACTTGATTTCAAGCTTCTTAGCCCCAAGCCTACGCACTTGCTTTCTCCAATCCTTAGAGGTACTGAGTCTGGTCCCAGAAAGCCTGCAAAGAAGCCCCGCTGGCGCCCCCAGACCCTGTGCGAGATCGCAATCGTTGACCTGCGCTCCTCCCACTTGCGAAAGTTGACCCTCTTCCAGTGGAAAAACTTGCCCTTTTGGCTAAGATTTGAGATGGCGGAGGCCCTTGCCGCTTGCAGGTCACGAATGGCGACTGCGCGGATGTCGTAGGGCACGTTGAGAAGCCACGGCCTGGCTCGTACAAATTCACTATCCGCTTGTACAAACCGCAGGCGCAGAGTATCTAGATCAAAGTCGCCCAAGCAGCGCATTCTACCGCCCATCTCGGCCCTTCTTTGCTCTCGGCGCTCCTTTTGTTCTTGATGCTCTCTGGCTTTCTTGGCCTTGACCTCTTCGGGCGTCTCCTCCTTCTCTTCCTTGTCTTTCTGCTCCTGCGGCTTCTCTTCTTTTTTTTGTCGCTTGTGCTTGCCGGGCTTTTCCTCCTTTTTTTCTTGGCGCCGCCTCTTTTTACTCGCAGCCTGCGTGGGTTGACCTTGCTGCTGCTCCTCTTCGCTGGGCCAGGGGAAGCGCTCATCCTCTTTTCTCAGCCAGCCCAGCGTTGCGTTCCATATGGTATGGACTGCTCGAAATGCCAGCCACGCCTTGCGCAGCCAAGCTCGCCTAACTTCTTTATCCTTGGTCTTTGGGTAGATCCTGCACGTGAGTGTCTTGAGCGGGGGCGTCTTACCTGCTTTCTTGTTCAGACTGAACTTCTTTTTCTTGGGCGGCTTGTTTTGCGTCTCGTCTGCTTTGGCTGCGTTACGTCTCGCGTTGACCTGGGTTGCCGGCAGCAGTGCAAGTCGCGATTGCCAGGAGGTCTCCTGCAGGCCTTGTATCGTTGTCGGCTCGTACCTTCTGACTGAGCTCCAGGAACCGTAACCCAGGGCCCTGCTCAGAGAAATAGGCAGGCGGCTTGCGCTCGCTCTGGCCAGGCCGCCTCCTGTGTATAGAGGTAACTGCCTAGACATCTCTCTGGCAGACTCGTTCCAGAACGGCGCATAATCTAAGGAAGGCTCTGGAGGAGGCTGCGCGGGCCTGAACTTTTTCTCCCGGACCTTTTCTTCTCGTGGCCAACCCGCCGGCGTGGGCTGAAGGGGCGGCTCGGGGTGCCATGCTTTCTTGTCCCAGAGAGTGCGCCGCCTCATTGGAGAAGTCACTCGTCGGATGGCTTAGATGTAGCTTGTTGTCAAGACAGAGTTCATAGAGCCAAGTGATCTTCCTATGACCATTGCCACTGGCAAAGGAACAAAATAAGTACTTTGATTTGATTTGTGGCGCTTGATAAGTTAGACAAATGGGACGGAAATGGACAGGCTTTTCCTTAACCCTCGTGGGGGGGGGGGGGGGGGGCGCCCCCCCCCTCTCCCCCCCCCCGTTTTCCCCTCCCCCCGTTTCCCCCGTCCCCCGTTCTCCCCTTCTCCCGTTCTCCCCCCGTTCCCCCCGTTTCCCCCCCTCCCCCCCCTCCTCCCCCTCCTTCCCTCTCTTTCCCCCTCTCCTCTCTCTCTCTTGTTTCTTACACGGAATTTGTCGCCAAATGTGTATGTGTGCGTATTTCCCGGGGAAAAGGAACGTGTGCCAGAATTGTGCTCCACCCATCAAAAAGTTTTTTTCGGGCACCCTTCCCCTCGAGAGAGGCCGGGGGGGGGGGAGGGGGAAAGGGGGAGAGGGGGAGGGAGGGAAGGGGAGGGGAAAACGGGGGAGGGGAGGAAAGGAGGGGGGACGGGGCAAACACAACCCTTCCCCTCGCCCCCCCGCCTCACCTCCCCTTTTACCCCCGCCGATCCTCGGGAAAAGGAAGATGGGCTGTGTTCCAAAGTTGCGGTGAAAGAAAAAATAGAACAAAACGGGGAGGGGCTGCAAATGATAGCGAGTGCCAGAGGTTGAAGCAAAAACCCGAGCCGGCGGCACTCGTACCGACAGCAGCAGCGAGCCCGGTGCGCAGGCCCATTGGCAGGGCAGCATTCGAGCTGAAGGCGACGTGGACGAAGACGAGTTGCGCGCCGCGGTTGCTTTGCTGAGCTCCGGTCTCCTGCTTGGGATGTCTCACGTCCAGAAGGCAGCCCAGCACAGACAAAAAACGCTCGACTGTTATGGCTATGACTTAGGCAACGGCGAAGCAAAAATATCAGGCTGGGGCACTAGCAGCAGCCAGCTGTACAGGGACAGGTATGAAATGTTGCCAGATGGTAGTGTCAAGCTGGTCTGGGTAGTCCTGTGCTGGAGCGAAGAAGACAACCTCAAGCTTGTGAAATATCTACAGAACAGAGAAACGGGAATGTACGTCTGCTTCGGAAACGACGCGCTGAGCTGGGTGGCGGGCGTACATTCTCTCAAACAAAAGGAAGGACAGTGAGCAGAAAAAAAGACGTCACGACAAAACGGCGTTCTTTTTCAGTTATGACCTGCCGAAAGCAGAAAAAAAGGCACACATTGATGTTTAAAACAAAAAGTAGAACAGACGAATTTTTTACAGACAGGCTTGTCGAATGAGTCAGATCGGATTGAAATCTTGAGAAGTTGAACCCCCCAGAGATTCCTACAGCTGGGAGAGGAATCTGCTGTTTGCGCGGCCGGGGTTCGACGGTGCAGTGTCCTGCTCGAGCTTGACTTGTCAGTTGTATTAAAAGTGCAACAATTCTTTTCTACAGCTAAAGCAGAGCCGTGGCCGCAGCCGGGGCCTTGCCTGTCAAGCTTTTAATAAAGAAATTTTCTACTTTCATCAACGCTAGCCTGAACAAACCGCACAGTTGTGGCGGCAAAGATAGACAGACCACTACCACCACTGCCATAAGATTTTCCCGGGGCAGAGACAGAGAAGGGGGAGGGAGGGGGGGCGCCCCCTCTCCCCCGTTCCCCCCGTCCCCCCCGTTCTCCCCCCGTTCCCTCCGTCCCCCTTCCCTCTCTCTCTCTTCTTTCTTGCGTGGAATTTGTCACCAAATGTGCAGATGTGCGTATTTCCCGGGGAAAAGGAACGTGCGCCAGAATTGTGCTCTACCAATCAAAAAGTTTTTTTCGGGCGCCCTTCCCCTCGAAAGAGGCAGGGGGGAGGGGAAAACGGGGGAGAGGGGGAGGGGGGGGGGGGAAGATGTGAAGGGGGAGGAGAGGAGAAGCGGGGGGGGGGGGCCCCCCCCGTTTTTCCTATCCCCCCCCCCCGTTTTCCCCTTCCCCCTCTCCCCCCTTCCCCCGCCCCCCTGGACAAAGCCCGGGGCCGAGGGGGGAAGGGGGGAAGGAGGAGATAGAGGGAAGGGGGAGAGGGGGAGGGAGGGAACGGGAATGGTTCCTGGGCCTCGTAGTGGACATACCCCCTTCCGAACTGAGCATGGGTAGTATTGAAGCCGCGGTCAGAGAACTTATTTCCGTCGAGGTTCTGAACAGACTGTCGGACTTATATTGGAGCGGAGCCGTCCTGGTCGATCTGCGTTCCTTAGCGGTCCGCAGTCGTTCTCGGCTCCGGCGGAGAAGGCCGTACGCCAGCCCCCCGTTGCGTCTCTGCGACAGATGTGACAGCTGTGGATCGATCCGGCATTACTACTAACACTCAACCTACACTGCTTCGAAGACAAGGCGCCATTAACACACCTCTGCCTGACGGTAGCTGACAGCTCCGCCTTAGAACGAGTGTCAACAGGCAGAGCTTTGTTTCGAGGCTTGTCTTGAGGATTGATTTCAAGCAAAACTGACAAGAAAAAAATTGAAAAAACTCTTTTGCTAAGTGTACAAACTTTGTTTAGCGGTTTTAATAAAAAAACTTGGCCTGGATGGCGACCGCGCTGGCGGTGGCGCCCAGCGTGCTAGCTACCACACGCACATACACACACACGGCGTGCACCTAGGATTTTGTTTTCTTTTGTCTTGCTAACTGTCAAATCAATCGAGCTACTCTGTCCTTACCCGTAGCGGCGGCCGCCACCATCGTTAGCAGAGGCATGGAGATCTTCTTTTTCTTGGAGGAGAAAGGTCACACGCGTTCACGATTTTTTATAAGCCTTTGACAGATTTGTTCCCACCCGTCTATCTCCGGAACGCGCCCCCCCCCCCCTTCTCCCCCTTTTCTCTTCCTGACGGGGGGGGCGCCCCCCCCCCCCCTTTTTTTTTCTTCTTCCCTCCCCCTGAGCCCTCCTGAGCCCGAAGGGCTCTGTTCCAGAAATCGTCATTCACTGATCGATACCAAACCAAACAGCAGCGGCTCATGGGCGGCTTGGGCTTGACACCAGGCTGCAAGGTCCATTTGCTGTTTTTTTAAAGAAAGAAGAGCTTTTCAATCAATCACAAACAACGAAGAAAATAAAAAAAGCTGGAGCTCTTCTCTTGCCCCCCTTCCCCGAGGTGAAAGGGAGGGGGGGGGCCTCCCCCCCCTTGCCCCCTCGCTCCACAGTTGTAAGAGAGAAAGAGAGACATGCCAGTATAAAGTGAATTCTTCGTTACAGCTGGCTGGAGCTAGACATCCCAAGCCGAATGCTATAAACTGGTGGTCGCACCGACTTCTCTTATTTCCCCAGCATGTCAGACCCCGAATCTCGCCGGAAGCGGTTGTGCCAGCGCCCAGCGGGCCCCTCGTGGCTGGCTGTTGATCCGACACTGTGGTCCGTCGTGCTGGCCTTTCTGGGCGAACCCGCGAGTCTGCACACGGCGTCCAAAGTTTGCAAACTCTGGGCCTCTGTCCTCCAAAAGCGACATTTTTGGCAGAGCCTGCGTCAGGTGTTGGAGCTTGATCTCAGACTGCGCAGCCATTGCCGATTCCTGTCTTCGCCAGCGGGGCGCGCTTTTCTCGCGGTCGGAGGGTTCTGTTGCTCGTTGGCCCTGACGGCCGACACCAAAACCAGCGCGCCCTCGAACGATTTGCTGAGCCAGCTTAGGCCCCAGCGACTGCGGGCCAGCGGCGACTACTTGACCAGAGACAAGCTCCGGGCACTGCTTGGCGGAAATCCGTCCTTGTCCGTAGTTTTTATCCAACGGGGACAGCTGGACGACGAAATCCTGTCCCAGTTACCCGCCTCGGTCCACACGCTCGAGCTGAGACGCTCCGGCGGTGCTTGTACGGGAGACAAAGTGTCCCGCCTACCGACCTCTTTGCGGCGGCTGGCCCTGCGCCGTTGCGGTGCAGTTGGGTTGAGCGGGTTTACGAGGCTGCTACAGCTTGCGCCGGGGCTGCTGCACCTAGAGCTCGAGCAAACGATCCATGACGACCTGCCTTGGCTGGCCCAGATCCAAACATTGGCTGGTTTGCAGGGGCTCCGCCTGCGCCACTTGCAGAGCGTCACCCGCAACTCTCTCAACCAGCTCTGCCGCGCGCTGCCAGAGCTGGAAGAGCTCGAGGTTTCGCATTGCGGTTTCCTGCGGGTCTCTCCCACCAACATATACATAGGAGGTGGTTTCACCCCCTACCATACCCCCAGAGCGTCGCGGAGACAATACATTGGACTGCTTTGAGTTTAGGTAAAACATTTTTTCGCCTCCATTGAAGGCATGTTTAATGTCAGTATTGTCTAATCTACTACGATATGCTAACCATGCAACACAGGCACGAGAAGTCATCCTGTTTTGCTTTTCATTCTTCAATACAGCAATTGATTTCTCAGGCATGAATCGCCCACGATATAAAGCCATAACACAACTCGCGATTGTTGTATATCTAAAAGGGTCAATACCGAATTCAAGAAACGAATTTCTAAACATCATACAACCTCGTCTCAATATATCAACATCAGAATGACAATACTCCGCTATTTCTTTTTTCATATCAAAGTGATTATGAGCACTATCTCCGACGCGTCGGAGATTGACTTGTTCATCATACCATTTTAAGAGTTCTTCTCTTTTTTCACCTTTCATTGTGTTGTATCCGTAATGTTTCTTATGTGGCATTACACCTACATAATTTTGATTTTTTGAAGTATTGAAGAAATGTGGAAAGTAGCATTTTTTAAGTTCGTTTAATCCAAATGTCTTAGGAAAATCTGCTAATGGCATCGGAAGAAAACTTAGACTATCAATAAATCTAAATTTCTTATGGGTCATCATCATAATTTTACCGCCTTGATAAATGACAAATGGAGCATGTCCATTATCAACTAACCACTTAAGAATAAACTGACAATCGTAGCCTCTGGCGTTATGTGCTATGAATGTATAGTCATTGTGTTTGACGTCAAATAACCACTTACAGAAATCATCAATATTCTTGTGAATTATTGGTGTGCTTTCGTTGAAATACTGGCTTTCAGCATGATTAACAATATGCACGCCTGAGTCCTGTGTCGCCTCAAAGTCAAAGAATATATATTTTTCGGATGGCTTTAAAATATGTTTTATCATAATTTCACATTTATGTTCTAATGGTTGTATTTCTTTACAATTACGACACTTAGCATATCCGCATTTATGTCCATCTTTAGTTTTATAATTTGTTCCGCATTCCTTACATTTTGCTTTTTCATCGCACATAATAGAAATCTTGCCGTTTTCCGAATAATCCTTTTTATGGTTGATATAACATTGCTTGTTAGGAAATTTTCTACAACATTCTTTACATTCAATCCACTGAGATTTATCTTTTATACCTTGACAGCCTGATACTCCGCATATATTAAATACAAATTCGCACGAGTGTGTATTCATATATCCTCTTAGGCATAACTCACAGAAGTTCTTTTTACTTAGCATAGACTTCATATTAGTTATAGCATCGTAATGTCTTTCTGTTTTGAGAATATAAAGGTTAGTAAGACGTTCTCCAGCACTATTGCTTAATTCTGTTTTATAAACAACATTGTTGGTAACATTGTTGCACCTCTCTCTCTCTCTCTCTATCTCTCTCTTTACAGTACCTGGAAAAAAAAAACTTAGTGCTTGCTACTGGCATAGGATAAGAAGCTTGTGTGGATAAAAAAGAAAAAACGTCACAAGCTTCTCTTCCATGCGCCCCCAGAAACCCTAGCTACTACTACTAGTATTGTTACTGTTACCACAATTTCTGTCTGTAATAGATATTCTGGGTAACTCTCTGAAAGCCATTGCTTGGAAGCACCAGCTCGACAGCAATCAGCCCTTTTCCAAACCGGAAGACTTTGCCAGACTGTTTGGAGACGATTCCGATACTAGGTGTATTATTGTCCATGCCATAAAAGATATGGTTCTTCGGGATTTCTCCGGCGGGGAGCCTAGCAACGAAAGCCCAGACATTTCGACAGTTGTGAATGGTGTCAAAGCAAGGGGAATTCGTGACTGCTGCTCAATTAGGTACTCTTTCATAGACGCAAAGGGAGACAGGAAGTGGGAACCAGGTATAGTGATCGCACGGGAAACTCCTCACCACGAGAGAGGTCCGCCCCCCCCCCCCCCTCATTCTTTCTTTTTTTCTCTCTTCCTCTCTCGGTCTCTCTCCCTCCCCTCCCCCTACCCCATGTGTGTGTGGCCCAGGGTGGCTCTGGGTTTTGCGCACACGCGAAAACTTCCGCGACCTCTGTAAGGGCTGCTCGCATTATTTGGAAAGGCCAGTTCGAAAGCAAGATGCTCCTGAGCTGCACATTCCGGGTTGCAGAGCAACTTCGAGCGTCCGCAACAGGGAGGGACGTCCTTCCAAACGCGCCCGTGACAGGGCCCGAGCGCAAAGGAGGTACGAAAAGGCTATAGACCCGCAAGGCGCAGGGCGCACGGACTGGCAAGAAAGTGCCCAGTCAGGCGGACGGCGACCAGCAAGGCAGTACACCATCGAGCAACTGTTGGAGCGGGAGGGTCCCCAGGCAAAGACGCTGGCCAGCAAAATGACCCGGCCCATTCTGGTGAAATTTTGCCGAGAGTACGGATTGCAAAGTGAGGGCCAGACGAAGCGACAGATGGCTGCAGCTATTATCGCGCATCATCAGCTTCAGGCCTGCAGTGATTGCGGTGGTGCAGGCGTCGGAGCCAGCGGTGATGCAGGCATCGGAGCCAGCGGTGGTGACGTGGATGGCGGTGGAGAATTCAAACGGGTACTAAGGGCGGTACTAAGGGCGTAGGTTTTTGGTTGTTGAAGATTTTTTTCGTTGTAGCTCTGGACGGATTAATTCCTTGTTTGTTTGTTGTTTCCCTGTTTTAGCGCAAGCGCAACCAGTCTGGAGTCGAGAGCGGCGCGGCGGCCCAAGAGACAGCGCATGGTTGAAGAGGTAGATGCAACTATGATGCGTGAGTCTGAGCCACTTCAGGCTGCGGCACCCCCCCGACGCCAACAGAAGCCAGTATAGTATGCAGAATTAGATGGATCTTCAGACAGCGAGACGAGCATCCAATCGTCATTGTACGTTCCAGAGGAAGGGAGTGACCAGGAGGACCAGTGAGCAACAGCCATGGGTCCTGTGAGATTCCAGGGTAAGGTATACCTAGCTGTGGAGATAGGTAGGCTTCTTGTGGACATGCACGCGTCCGCTGAGCACCTCGTGAACGTCTCTGAAATGCAACCCCTGCATAAGATCTGTCTGGATTTACTCATGTCTTTTGCTGGGATTACGGGCAACAATTTTTGAAGTGCCCGATGCTGCGTATGTGACCCAGGCCAGGACAAGGCTTCGATTACTTTATTTTTTCTTCATTTTATTTGTGTTTCATTGTTATTTGCTGCGTGTATTATGAGTCTAGTATGGACGGGGGCGGTCGGTGAGGGGCTGTACGCTCCATGGACATACCGAAGCAGGTATTAAAAAGATGAATTTTTTGGTGCCACGACAGTCGCTATTTTGAAGTCATTTGGGTCCTGTATGAGGATAGGGAGCATTTGTAGCAGCTATTAATCACAGCAAAACTCCAAAATACAGTAATACGCTTAAAAAAGAAACACTTCAGAGGATTTAGGGGGGAAAAAAATTTACGTGGACTTGGAGTTTTCACTATCGCTCCTAAATGATTTTTTTCCAAAAAAAGTTGAAGTCAAGTGTAAGATTTATTTTATTTGTGTTTCATTGTTATTTTCTGCGTGTGTTATGAGTCTAGTATGGACGGGGGCGGTCGGTGAGGGGCTGTATGCTCCATGAACATACCGAAGCAGGTATTAAAAAGATGAATTTTTTTGGTGCCACGACAGTCGCTTTTTTGAAGTCGTTTGGGTCCTGTGTGAGAATAAGGAGCATCTGCAGCAGCTAATAATGCAAGAAAATGTCAAAAATATAGGAATACGCAAAAAAATAACATTTCCGTGGAATTTGGGGAAAAATTTTTTTACGTGGACTTGGAGTTTTTCACTTTTGCTCCAACATGGTTTTTTTTTTCGAAAAAATTAAAGTCAAGTGCCGGAATTATTTTTTTAAAAAATATTTATTAATAACAATGAATGGAAACATCATTACAGCTCCACGACTCACCGGTAACAAGCCGGAACAGGAAGGTGCCACTATTTTAGCGTCTCATAGTCTCATTGTGTTTATAGCTTGCGAACTTCTCATGTGAGGTGGTGGTTGTGTCGTTTTTGTCCGATGCTGTTCCTGTATGCATTTTGAGCGTCAGATTCTTACTAAACCCTGGTGCCGTCGTACTGCACACGTTAGGCTATTCTGGAATCTATTTCTGTAAGATTGCTCTGTTCACTGCATATATTACGTCTGCATGTCTGTATATATTATGACGAACTATATTGTTATGTGACCGATATTTAGTGCTATTACGAGGACTTGTTACTGTAGTCATGTCATTATGTGACATGAGTTTATCACTGGATATCTCAGTTAAATACTTCATTTCTCTTGACTAACATTACGATACGATACGATACGATACGATACGATACAATATGATACGATACGATACGATACGATACGATATGATATGATACGATACGATACGATACGATACGCTACGATATGATACGATACGATACGATACGATACGATACGATACGATACGATACGATACAATACGAGACGATACGATACGATACGATACGATACGATACGATACGATAGGATACGATACTATACGATACGATACGATACGATACGATATTACGATACGATACGATATTACGATACGATACGATATTACGATACAAAACGATACGCTAATAACGGTTCAGTGAGTGTATTTCGTAAGTTAAATCGCATTCTAGTACAGCATGGGAATCGATTTTAATAAGCGAGCGTCAGTTACTTATCTGGTAAACCATAGCATACACCATCGTCGAACGGTGGTGTAGATTGTATTTGAGCATATTTTTTATAAGAACCAAGGAGTATCTAAGCGATTTTGACTCCTGCCTGCAAGACGCTCGTAATGGCCAGTTTGTTTTCTAAGCTGATGTCGCGCACATATTTGAACACACATGTACTTTTATCTGACCACAATCCTTGCCTCCTGATTGCGTATAGTTTCATTCCCAATCTTGCCGCCTCTGTAGCCGAGCAGATTCTATTAGAATGTGACGCGTAGATAGCTGGATCCAATCCGATGACTGCCACTTTCTCTTTCAGAATACTGGACGGTGTTTTGCTACTTAAGTGCTCCAGACTGTTTCCCTCAATTTTGAAGAAGAGAGGCGAACTGTCTGTGAGTGAACCGCAAAATAAATCCTTCATAGCCTGCAAGTATGCTCGAACCCATTTAACAGCGCAAAATGTTTCTGTGCCTTGACCGACATACACTAGCTTCTCACCTTTATCGTTCTTGAGGTGCCTCAGCCTGAGTACCATGTATTCACATGGGCTGTTGTTTATTGTAGTCGTGTGGAACCATATATCCTCCACCTTTAGTGCAGTGATATTGACCACTCGTGTCATAGAGATCCATTGCAGCAAAATCATGGTGCTGTTTCTGCTGTCTCTCCAATCATTAAGGGGCAGTTGGAGGATCTTGAGTAAATCGTCCCTCAACAGTGGGTATTTGCCTTCCTTGCCCTGCGGGGCTTCTGCCACTGCTCTTTCCTTTGCCATTTGCACCAATGTGCTATCGGTGGGGTCGCAGTAGGGAAGTAGTGCGTACTGCGCCTTAATAGCGGCGAAGTGCCCTTTGATTGTACTCTCTGGATAGCCGCTTTCGCACATGTGTCTCAGGTAGTGAGCGACAGTCTCTGCTGTGGCAGGAAAGCATATTCGGTTGTGTGTGATACACCAATTGATGACTTGCTTGCGTGAGGATGCATATGCGTCCATCGTTGACTGTCTTTTCTTGCCTTGGCTTGTCCATATTGCTATGTCAAGGTCGTTAAGTACGATGTGGCCTGTAGTAAGAAAACAAACTTAATTAGCAAAATCAAATAAGACTGCAAGCATGTGTCACTGAGGTCTATGTATATGTAGCGGGTGTGTGGGCCATGATGGTGCTAGCGTGTACGCAGCGGGTGGTAATGGGAATGAATCCCTCGCGTGTTCAAGCACTTGTGGCCACCAAGGTCTTCCCTGCCATTTGGGTATCACAAACGCAACTCGCTTGCGTTCTTTCAGTGCGAGAAGAATTGACTGTCCTATCTGCCCGAAGTTCGGTGCCCACACGTCTCTGATCGTTATGTGCCATCGGTAGGTGATTGCCTTTATGATATCCGGGTGGACAGTCAAGCTAGTCAAGCCGGCAGTCAGTGCCTTTGAGTTCGCGTCTGCCCTTGTGTTACGTGAGCGTTCCACCCATCCCCAGAGTTTGTTTTTGATGTTGAGCCGCTGCGTGTATACATCGTCAATTATTTTGCATAACTGCGTGAGTTGTGGGCATTTTCGTGAGCCGCCTTTCTGTAAGTCTATTACAGCGTTGGCTGAATCGAAGACAGTGAGCACGATGTTGCGATTACTCAAAATGTGTCTGAAGTGTAGTGGGACCACTGTGGCTGCCCAGAGCTCTCTGTGGGTGGAAGAGGTGCTGATGAGTTCGGTGGGCAATGGTATAGTCACGTCCATATTTAGTACGTGGCCACCTACTGCAAATTCCCCCGCGTCGAGCCTCAGCTCGATGTCAGTCCGTGCCTGGAAGATAGCTCGTTTGCATTTCGGTGGGTCTCGCAAAATGTGGAGCCAGTATTGGAGTTCTTCACTGAGCTCCGACCCTGTTGAGGTGCAAATGGTATCCCGTTCGATCCTCTTGCAGTGCACGACTGTTGCCAGCGTGACTCGCGTGAACAGCATTGCATTCTGAAGCGCTAGTTTCAACGCGATGATCGAAGCAGCAGTCGAGTGTAGCTGTTTGACTGACGCTCCGTGAGCCGAGTGAACGTCGCTTAGTAGCTGGAGGATTGAGCGCAGTAGCTTCAACCTTTTTTCCTCCGGTACCCCGATCCAGCTTTCTTTGCTGTTGATGATGTAGCCCAAGTATTGGACTTCATCTGCCGGCTCCCAACACATCTTTTCCGAGAGGGGGAGGCCTAAGAGGCTGAAGAGTGCCTTCACGAACGCCGGTATGCAGTCGTGAGTCCTGGCTAGTTTGATTGCGAACAGGAAGTCGTCAGCGTATTGCATGCAAGGTATGTTCAAGGCTCGTAGCAGTCGCACCACCGCGCGCATCGTCTTTCCAAACCAGAATGGCGCTGAGGTTGCGCATCGAATACAACCGGCTGTGTGTAGACATCGACAGCGACCGAAACTACCCGTTCGCTTCGCCCTGCCGCGGCCCATATGACGCGGACGCTGTGTCCCTATCCCTAGAGCCCGCGGGGTCCGGGGGCTGGGTTACGTTCAAGCTGGGTAGTAGTTATCTGTACGACAACTACTACACTAGGGGCACGGGGGACAATAGCATCTATCGCAACCTGGGTCTGTCAGTAACCAAGGACATCCACTATTTCTTTGGGTTTGAAAAGTACGGCTGGGACCCGATCACCGACGACGAGTTTAGCATGCGCTTCGTGCTCCACCCCGCCTCGAACCAGCAAGACTGCCTGCGATGGCGACTCGCGACCGGTGCCGGCGGCACCATCGTAGCGTACGCCCAGTTATTATTCATTGTGCCCTGCGGGGACTGTCCGCACACCTGGGGTACTGGCACGGTGTATTATGACCCCAATGCTACGGTTTACATGGGCTGCTTGTTCTACCTAACGTATAGCACCGGTTAGTAAGCACACTCGCCCAACGTGCGCGGGCTCTGACCTTCAGTAACGGGCTGGACTGCCTGAGTAAAGAGTTTTGAGCAGGCTGGTAGTTTTCCTGGCACCGGCCGGGGCGGTTGGTAAACCACTCCGGAGGAGGCAAGCCACTGCCAGGGAAAGGGGAGGAGGAGAAGGGTATGGAGGGGCGGGGGGGGGGGGGGGGGGGGGGGGGGGGGGGGGGGGGGGGGGGACCCCCGCGGAGGGGCAGTCTCCTTCCTGCCCCCCCAGGCACTTCCTCCCTTCCCTAGCCGGGCGCCGCCGTACCCAGCACCTGAACTGCGCCGCCCGTGGCTAAAAAAGCCCCCTCGGAGGAAGGAGGGAGAAAAGAGCGCTAGTCCCCCCCAAAGCAACCCCGGGGTGTGCTGGTGTGTGTGTGTGTGTGTGTGTGTGTGTGTGTGCTTCGTCTATGCCCTTACGCACGCCGGCCCGCCACTCGTGGGCCTCGCTGCCGGCCGGCGTGCTTTGGCTGGGCCTAGCCGCGAGCGCCAGCCCCACGTACCGAACAGAGGTGACTGAAAACCGCTACTACTCTTGCATGGGCACGGGGGCCAGGTGCGGCTCCGGTTTCGGCGGGGGGGGGGGGGGCGCCGGGCTTTCTGTTGGACGGTGCGGCCGAGCGCGGCATGGACGTGCTGTACTGGGACTACACAGACTCCTCGCAGCTGTGCGAGTGCCGCGCCGCTGGCGGCTACTTGGGCTACAGCCCTACGACGCGCCCGCTCAAGTCCTACCTGCTCTTGAACTACAGCTGGCAGCAATCCCCGCTCGCGTCCTACTCAGTGCTGCGCGAACGGAACGCCAGCCTGCCCCACTGCAGCGCGGACTCTAATGCGCCCGGGCCCGCGTATAATTTCAGCCTGTCCCGGACCGACTGCGGCGTGGCCTGCAGCGCGGGCTTCCGGCCGGCGGCGGGGAACCTGACAGCAGCGTGCCCGGCCTACCAGGAGTTCCCGGCCGGCACGGAGGTCTTCCCCGCGTACGGGCGTTGGCACCTGTCGACGGTGTGCGAGGACGTGGACGAGTGCGGGGAAGGCACCCACGACTGCAGCCCGTTCGCGTCCTGCCGCAATACGGCCGGTTCGTACGCGTGCGCCTGCGACGGCCGGGACGGCCGGTACCAGGTGGCGGCCGGCACCGGGGGCCGCGGCGAGCTGGGGTGTGAGGTCAGCCCCTGCCGCGGCGAACTCTTGGTGCAGCTGGCCGGCCGGCTGAAATGGGGCACGTGCGACGGCCTAGCGCCCGACGTGCCCAACTGCACCTTGTTCTGCGCGCCCGGCTACCTAGACAACACCGGCGGCCTCGGCGCCGTGTACGACTGCCCCGGCGGCCGGCTGCGGGCGCTTGGGCCGGCCGAGGGCCTGAGCTGTGTGCCGGGGGCGGTGGGCGCGGGCTTGGGCAGCCTCGTCGACTACGACTACCAGTTGCTTTTTGCCTTTGCCCTGGCCGCGGCGGACCAGACGCTGCTGGTCGGTGACCTGGACGACGACGGGCACGACGACCTGGTGCTCGTGCTGGCCCAGGGGTCGAACCGGACGGCAGTAGTCTACCAGAGCGCGCTGGACCTAACGGCGTGGAAGGCGCTCGTGCAGCCGGGCTGTGAGCGGCTCTTCAACTGGCGGCTGCTGGGCGCGGCGCTGACCGCCGTGTGCGCGTACCTGGACGGGCCGCGCTGGCAGTACGTGCAGGTCGAGTGGCCGGGCGACGCCTGGGGCCCCTACGGCAGCCAGCCCTGGCGAGCGCGCGGGGGGGCCGTCCACCTGCTGCAGGCCGGCGCCACTGTGAACCGCGGTGTGCTGGAGCTGGTGGGGCCCTCGCGCGGCGGGCAGCTGCTGCTCTTTGACAGGTACGTGCGGAACGGGGACCCCCGCAACGCGTTCGACTGGTACTACTACTTCAACAGTTCCACGGGCGCGCTGGAAGACGGCACGACGTATGACTGGGACGGCCGGCGGCTGGCGGGCGGTGGCGCGCAGCTGGACCTGGGTTTCTGGGAGGCAGGCCTGCTGCTGCCCGGCGGCGCGGAGCAGGACGTGGGCGTGATCGGCCAGTGCCGCGATCGCTGGTACGCCGACGGCTCGGTCCGGGCGATGTGGACGCCGCCCTGCGCCGTGACGCAGTGCGTGCCCGTGCCTGCCTCGGCCGCGCTGCTGGCAGTGTGCGGCGGCACGGGGCAGCTGTTCGTGGTGGCGCCGGCGGACCAGGCCGAGTACTGGCGGGCTCGGCGGCGGCGGCTCGCGCGCTGCCGTACCGGGTAGTGCAGGCGGCGGGCGGGGTCGAGCGCGTGGGGTTCTGCGCGCGTACCGGCTGGCCCTCGCTCCAACTCTTTGCGCTGGCGCGGAACAGCAGCAGCAGCGGCAGCAGCAATAGCAGCGGCGGCGAGGGCCCGCGCGTGGACTGGTACGCCCAGGACGAGCTGGATCAGTGGGGCGCCTGGGCGCGGCGGGGCGCCGTGACGCTGAGCCCCGGCGCCGCCGCCGCGTTGAACCTCGGGTGCTGTGCGCTGGCGGCCGCGCCGCAGCAGGCACTGGTGCTGGCGGGGCGCACCAGCGCCGGCCGCGCGTACCTGCTGTTCGTGCCCGCCGCCCAGCTCGTCGAGAGCCAGCCGCTGGACTTTTGCCGGTACGTGGTGTGCCACCCGTCGGCCGCGTGCGCCCTGGTGCAGGGCTGGCCGCGCTGTGTGTGCCCGGCGGGCTGGGTCGGGGACGGCTACCGCTTCTGCGAAGCGGCGCAGCCGGCCCAGCTGGGCGCGTGGCGGGGCCTGTCGTTAAAGCGCCGGGCCACGTTTGTGGCGGACTGGGCAGGGGAGGACGTGATACCCGTGGCAGAGCGCGCGCTCGGCGGCCTGTCGGTCTGGCGCTGCGCGGACGCCACGCAAGCGGATCCGTACAGCGCCTGCCGCTACTGACTGTCTTGCCGCCTGCCGGCGCTGGGCCTCCTCGGGGGAGGCCTAGACGACGACCCGGACTCCC